>CM034147.1:551956320-552266320 GCA_019776745.2 Taxus chinensis | reverse complement strand
AGTTTCAAGACAAGGATTCTTTACAACTGCATTAGAAATAAAGTTAGATTGAGAACCAGTATCAACCAAATCATTTATCTTAGTCCTTTTGATTTGGATTTGGATTTGAAATAGATTACTCATTTCTTCTTCTTATTCCTGACTATCCATATTGGTGGCCGTGCATCCTAGTTGCTCATCTACTTCAAAATCATCCTCTATATCTACCTTCCCATATGTCTTTACACTTGCCATGGACTTCTTGGAGTCTTTGGTTCATGTATTTGGATGTAATTTCGGATGTAACTTCTAACATGTAGCATCTGTATGACCATTGATATCACAATTCATGCAAAAATTCTTAGTATATTTACAACTATACAAAGTGGTAGTAGTATTTTTACCTTTCTATTTACCTTTGTTACTTGTTTGTCCTTATTCTTTATTTGGATGAGTTTTTACTGATTTGTTTGTGACTCCACTTCTCCTTTCTTATTATCATCATCCATATAATATGCTTGTACACATGCTTCATTGAGATCCTCAAGCTTCATGGAGATGACCTTCCTACGAAGGTGAATGTGAATTCCTCCGAAATAATTGGTTAGAATATCATCATCCTCCAAGTCCATATTAAACAACATGGTTTGTCTCTGAAACTCAGTAGTATAATATTACACACTTTGACCACTACTTTGTCTAAAATACTGCCATTTAATCATCTGGAAAGTCTTATGGGCAATTAGATAAAAAAATTCTCTAAGCAATTCAATAAAACCCTCCCAATAACTTACAATAGGACACTTATTCTTTTCACAAGTGGCTAACTGGGTTTCCCACCAAACCTGAGCATGTCCTTCCATTTTGAGATGTGAAAAGGTGATCCTTTGTTCCTCAGTGACATTATGCACACTAAACTAAACATCTAATTGTTTAAACAATTTATCAAGCAATTATGCATTTACTTGTCCTTCAACGATTTTAATCTCAACTTTAGTTTCAAATTTAAAAGGAGTATGATCAGATTTTACCTTTCCCTTTTCAACAGGATTTTATTCTTCACGCTCTTCCATTTATTCTTCCTCATTATGGCTCCAACCTATGCCAAATTTCTTAGCCAAATATCAAACCAATGAGTCTATGGAAAGTTTCTTAGCTACTGCTATTTTTTGTAGATATGAGAGAGTTCCCTTTGGTTTTGAAACACCCTATCCATAATGCTTTATAGTATCTCAATTCTACAGGCCGATTTATTTTCTTCCATTTATTCTCTAATCCTTTGTTTCCACTTCTTCATAGATATCTCTGGATCGCAATGTATTACTTATTTGATTTTAGACCTTGTCATTGTCATACATATCACACAAGAACAAATAACATAGTCCCTTAGATATTATTGTTAGCTCTGATACCAAAATGATATGTAAACCTCTACTTTGGAAATTTACTAAACATACATTGTTGTTCCTAATTCCAATTTACTTGAAAATGACAGTTCTGAAAGTTAGTGAATGAATTTTAGCACTTAAAATTACTTTCCAAAAATAGAATAAACAATTTAACCACACAACACAAGATTTTTATCCTGGAAACCCCTAATTTGAGGGAAAACAAATTGGGAGGGGAGATTTCTCTTTCTTCCTAGTTATGTACTGGCCAGTTGAAAATAATATAGATTACCAGAAGTTGAAGGAAGAAAACAATGTTACTTCTACCCTCTCCACTTGCTTTCTCTACTCATACCCTTGCTTCTACAAATCAATTATAGCACCAAAGTCTTCTTGCTCACTTCTCCCATGAATCATTGATCAAATCCACATGCTATTCTTATTTTTATAGATTTCTCCCATGTCCTCCTGTGCATTGAAGAATAAGAATGGGCAAACATGGAAGAGACAAAATCCAGACGCTTCAACTATGTGAATGTTCATGGATGTATTTTTTTTATTAGTGACACGACCTTTGGTGAAAACATATTGGTAGTTATGCAACCATCATGGTGGTTACATAACTATCGATCTATACAGAGGGGTAGTTACATAACCACCATTCTACACAGGGAAGCGGTTCTGTAACTTAATAGTCTGCTATCCTTTCTGATCAATTTTTCCTTAGGTTCTAGTTTCTCTGATGAAGTGGTGTATTTCTAGATCCCTATCGAGACTTGGGAAAGAAAGGCATACATGAGGGAAAAAATGAAGACTTGTGAGAATGTAAAGGAAATCCATGGGTGCGCAATGAAGTGCATGCAACTGGAAGGGAGGAAGTGATCACGAGGAGAAATGTTTGTAAGGGGATAATGGAGGAATATATCAGAATACAAGGGAGAACATAAAGAACATGCAAAAGGTGTGTAGAAGAAAGTTAAGGAAAGGGGAGGAGCAAGGAGAGCATGTGAGGGCATGTGTAAGAACCTGAAATTTAGGGAGTTTACTAAGGAACAAAACCAACAACGTGCATAACCTAAAAACATGAAGACAAAACTAGAAGGGAACTATAAGTTTCAAAATAACCAAAAAATTTATTTTAGGCAACAATTTGGTGCCTTTTGGGGAATATACCCGATAGCTGAAGGAGACCAGTGGCCTTTCAGCATCCATTAGGCATAAAGTAAACCTGAAAACATGAAACTGATTTGTATTTTGAAGGATATCCCCCTGAGGCCAATTGAAACACTCTCTAAACTCTACATTGAACACCATCTAGGGAATGTGAACAAGTACTATTAGATATTTTATTTCTCTAAAACTAGTTGATTGAACATAAGAACTACCATCCAAAAAGAAACAAAAGAGCACATGAGATAAAGGAAACCTATACTACCAGAAAAACTATATGCACAAGCACATATTTGGAGGAATTAAAACTACTATACTATGTACATGATGCAGTGAAATAACTTATGGAAATGTTTGAGATATATCCCATTGACAGGGATTTAATACATCCCATCAAGGTGACACAACTCAAAAGAGTTATCCCCCTTACATATTTTGATGAGATATGGCCCACTCTAAAGTGCATCAAAATTTATATGACGCCCAGGTTTAGCTATGTCAGCATACCATTTAAGATTAGATCACCCACTTTGAAATTCTAAGCCCCTTTCTATCAAACCACTATTTGGTTGATTTTTGATGCTATTCCATTTTGATCATGGAAAATTTCCTTAGTTCTTCAAGTTCAAACAATTCTTCCATTCTAATTTCTCTTTGATCCATGCCTTCAAACTCAAGCTATTGGGCCAACTATAATGAAGTCAATTCAAGTGATAAAGGAAGCCTGACCTATTTACCATAATTTTTTTTAAGGTGAAGTACCAATTTCCTTCTTCACCATAATTATATCTTCCTAGATCACACATGAGATCTTTGTATGCCACTACTTCTGGTTGATATCCATTCTTATTTTCATGTTTTTGATTAAGTTCTTATTGGTAGAATCTGCCAAACTATTACCTTGAGGGTAGTAATTGGAAGAAGTATTCAAATATATCCCAAGGCTAAGATCCTAATCAGAAGTTCTCGTGCCTATGAAGGTATTTGCATTATTATAGATAATCGTATTAGGGATGCTAAACCTTGTCACAATACCATCCAAAAATTCAAGGAAAACTACTTCATTTGCTTCCTTGAGCATGACAAATTTTGTCCATTTGGTGAAATAATTTATAGCTGTTAGGACCCACTTATGACCAATGCTTGAAGGAGGATTTATCATACTAATGAAGTTAAGGCCCCATCACACAAAAGGCTGATTCACTTGGATTGGATGGAGGGGGAAGTGTGACCAACTACTTTTTTTCTATAAAGAAGGCACATTCTTTACATTTTATGATCCACTTGTGTGTATCAACAAAGTGAGAAGGCCAAAAGTATCCCACCTTAATGGTTTTAATGCCATAGCTTTGGTAGAGAAGTTTCCATGAGAGAAACCATCGTGAAATTATTCTAACATTCTATTAGCTTGCATGCCACCAAAACATCTCAAAAATACACCATCATTGTTTCTTTTGAAGATAACCCCAATAATGACTGCATAGGTAATAGATTGCAGCCTCATATGTATTCTTTTTTATTTATTCAGAACATGATGGTATGTTCTAGAGGATATAAATGTTGTCATAACATCCATTTAGTTGTGCATGATAGAATGTTCATGTTTCTCAACTTTAGCATGTGGGAATTCATTTTCCACGAATAAAGAAATTTATTGATCATTCTGCATATCCACAATAAGTTATTCATAGAGTGATCTTCCTCTTAAAATTTTTTTGGCTTTAATAGTCAAATCATACTCCATGATTTTGGTCACCCATATATCTCTTTTCTCACTGATTTCTGCTCCCATGAAGGAGTCTCTCACATTAGAGTATGAAACTAGAACCTTAACATGATATTTGGAGGGTACATTCTTAAAACTATTAAACATGCACATGATGGCAAAGAATTATTTCTCCATGTGACTATATTTCAAATTATAATCCTTCAGTTTTAACTAATAAATCCACTGGTTGCTCTAGTCCTTGGTCATCTTTTTGAGTCAAAACAACAACACTAGAATCAACCCCATACACATAAAGGATGAAATTTTTGGAGTAATAAGAATTTATGAGTGTTGGGGCACGTAAAATTTCTCACTTGATCTTGGTGAAGATTTCCTTTCATTATTTTTTCCACTTGAATATTGAATCTTTCTTGACCATAAGAGTGACAGGCCTAACCAATTTTGTAAAGTTAGGAATGAATCTCCTAAAAAAGTTCTATTGTTGAACAGTAGGGATTGCAGGCAACTTTAAACCCAACCGATTCTTTGATGACATTGTAAAGACTTTGTAAGGCCTTCTTTTAAGATGGAAAGGAGAAAGATAGGATGGTAGAAATTCTTTCTAGATCAATGAAAATGCCATCTTTTGAGACAATATTCCCTAAAAGCTTGCCTTGCGCAACAACAAAGTTACATTTTTTGGGTTAAGAGACACAAAAAATTCTTTACATCTCTCAAAGAATTTGTCTAGATGATTGATTTGATCTACACTCTCCTTTGAGAAGATAGTTATGTCATCCAATTAAATAAGGATGAACTCATTGATGTAACCTTTGAAGGTAATGTCCATTTCTCTTTAAAAAGTAAGCACCTGCATTCGTCAAACCAAAATGCATTTTATGATAGGAATACATTCCCTATTTGGTTGTAAATTTAATTTTGAATCAATCCTCTTCCTTGAAAATGATCTAATTGAAACATGAGTAACCATTAAGCATAGAAAAACTTTGTGCACCCACCACCATTTGTAAAATCTGCTCCATTGAAGGTAAATGTTAATGGTATTTTAATGATGCCTTGTTTAAATATATGAAATCAAAAAAAAGTCTGATCTCACCATTTTTTCCTCATTAAAACAAGATTTGATACCCAAATAGAGTATTTGATGGGAAAAATTATCTTTTCCTCAATTAGTTTGGATATATCCTTCCTCATGAAGGGCTCTATTTTAGGATTGAAAGGCCTTTCCTTTCGTCAGGTGGGATTAACATTAGGATTAGGTAAAGGAACCAACCTTCTCTAGAGGTTTGTCTCAAGTAACATGGATCCCACAATCCTTCTAGGTCAATCTCATGTTACCCATGAAACATATGATAACTCATCAACCATTAGACATGAATGAGATCAAGAGGGTGTTGTCTCCTCTTCTGCGCAGACCTTTCCAAGTAGTAAATCTTTGTCGTACTGAATAGTGATTGGTTGTAATTATTCTTACATTGTGGTCATTTTATGTTTTCTTTTCTAATTCTGGTACCCATCAGGTGATGACATCTATGAGAAATAAAATGATCTAAGTTGGGTTATAATCTAATGGTAAATTATTTGTATAAAACTAATATAAAACAAGTCACCATAGCCATTAAGATAAGTAGGTAAAATTACATATCTGAATAAAATATTAAGGGTTTATCCTGGATAAATTAGATAATATATAGCAATAATTATGTGATAAGGCATCTTATAAAATCTAATTTCAGATTCAAAGAAAGTAATTAGATATGGGAAAACACCATTTAAATAAGCTGTAAAAGATGACATCTAATAGAATCCTAAGAGAGATCAAAGAGAAATGTGAACCAGAGGTGTAAAAGATAATGTGATAAAAATACATCTTTACGTAAATTTCATATGTCACTATTTACATATTGAGAGCATCAAATCTTGGCCAGGAGGTCAATTAATATGTATCTAGTTAAGCTTTTAATAACGTTAAAAGAAACAAAAATGTCTCCTAACTAAGTGAATCACTAATTCAGTGATCTATAAAGATCTCCAAAATCAATGTTTGATGTATGGAGTTTCTCGGGAAGTAAAGGACTACCATATAATTCCAATGAATCATAATGAATGCTAGATTGTTGTGAGCATGTAGAGGGGTTATTTGTGAGCGAAGGCTTAAATTTTGATCCTTAGGAGAGATCATACTCAACACATTTTCAATCAGAGCCGATTTATACTTCAAGGGGCCAGTAAAAATGGGGACATATTCAGTAATCCATAAAGCATGGTCAAGTAATATCTCATTCAAGGCAAATAAAGTAAGTAGATAAAAAAGGAAGTGAAATTCCACAATAATGCAGTAGGTTCACAAGTCCTTACTAGAGAATGAGACAATCTAATCAATAGGATCATAACTCATAGATGTTTTTTGTCCCATTCAAGGTAATAATAGATTAGGTATGCCTAAGTATGAATGGGCTTCAACTTAAGAAAACTAGTGAAGTATAAAGATATATCTCATGTCAACTATGAGATGAGACAATTTGATAGTAGGGGAGTGAGGTTTCATATGAATCAACATGATATTTTCTTATAGGCTCATATTGTATTAGTGTATTTAATTAACCATACACTAGTTGTTATGAAGCATTATGATACACTTATAATCCATTTAATTGACAAGTATACCACCCACCTTGGCTATGAAATATCTTGATAAAGAAGAGTAGAAATCAAGTTAGGCAATTTGATTGACTACCACATATTAAGTTATTGATTACAACTATTAATAAAGTCTATCAAGGGTATAAAAGAAAACTTGCTTGATGCAAGCCTAGGACTATTAGTTGAGCCAACCTGAATTACATAGCCTCTACTTTTTTTATAAGAATCATACTAGAGACCTATTATATCAAGAGGTAAATTAGGTAATGACAATGTGGACTAGCTCATGATATTCATTCATAATACTATTATGAGGAGGGCCATTAGTCCTCCCTTACATCCGAGGACATATATATAGGGTGGGGTACTGAATTATAATTTGATCATATTTGTAATTTTGTCTGCTTTACACAAATTAACAGGTATACATGATTTCATGTGCATGATGAGATCTTACTTGATTGAGATACACATGATTTTGAAAAGATGGTATGCATTATGAAGGAATCACAAAGGCATAACCTCATTACTATATACATGGTTAGATTTATCATATCTACATCTGGTATTCACAATGTTGAATGGGATACCCATGTATTTATGATCAGTTGTGGTTTTCCAATTATCTTTTCTATAATTTATCAGTTGCCATATCTAGAAAGGCCTTAGGCTACAAATAATTTTTTTTATGATCCCACCTCACCCTTCATTAGATCCTCATTCTATTAGAAATTGAGTGAAAGTGTCATGGGGTAAAAATTAGTGTCATAGCCTTAAGCATTTCCCATAAGGGAGGTCAGAACCATATTGGGAGTAGTTTTCACCATCCTATAGATGAAAACCAATTTTCATGTTTGACCTGGAATTAATTGTGTGAGGGTACTTCCCCAATGTATCTAGTAATCTCATTAAAAAAACATGTGTTGGGAATCAACCTACACATTTGACATTTTTACCTAATTCATCCATGTGAGGGTACTTCCCCGATACAAAATTCGATTAAAAACATAATTTACAGAAGGTTAGCCTCAAGTACCTCACAATATATAAAAAGTGCCTATGATTTTTTTCAATAGGAATTCATTGGTTCATTTGATTCTACTGAGTTGCAGAACTATGTATCATGAAGGCTTATGCCCATAAGGAAGTTACTCTAATACATACCTTAAATTTGATGGAATAGTGTGTCATACAAAACACCAGTTTGACTCCTTCAATAGTTAGTGTTCATGAAACATTAGTCAAATGTTCACTATTTACTTATGGGATAAGTATATTAGAGTTACCTATAGGATCAATCATACCCTATGTCTGAAGATGAATGTTTGAAATCAGACCTTGGTCCTCTATGGTTCCACTGGTTATGCAACACAATTTTATTCCAAGTTTAGGATATTGATTTCTATAGGGCGGGTGGACCTTTACTGAATCATAAAAATCAGAAGTACTTCTAAAGGATTGCACCTGAAATTTTACCAGAAGGTAGGTAAATTGGTTAGAAAAATGTCTACATCAAGGCCTTCATCTCTTCTAATCTTAGATCTTGAAATCAACATCTAGTATGGTACTTTGGAGTGACATCAAAATTTGTGCTAACTTTTTTTTTTCATAAGTTTATTGGAACGATGAGAAAGTTGAGGTAGATTCATGGAATTTCAAAGGCATTTGAATCTCTTTTGGCTATGATATCTAATCCAATATTGTTTAAGACAATATATTCCAAGTCTATTTGCTATCAGATAGTTTTTTTGGGAACTTTTACTAGACATTTTTTTATATTGTATGAAACAAGACATTCTAACTGAATGGTAGCCCCATTCATATGTTGTTATTTAGTGATACAAGAATTCAATTTATAGGCTTGGCCAATCATACAAGATATATTCATGTCTCAGTCTATTCTGAGCATCTAAATGGTTGTGCTTAGTCATCCATTAGCTGATTAGCAGTTCTACTATGTGTAGATATGTTGATGAATGATTATGCTAAAATGTAAAATACTATCCTAATCTAGATGCTATAGTTTGGAGTAAATAAATGAATAATTAAGTGCTAAAAATTATACCCAAGTAATTAAGACAATGAAGTAAATGAAACCCTAAGTGCAAGGAGGGTTAAGAATAGCCTTAGTTGATTCACAGAGGTTGAAGGACTGTGTCGCAGTGGAGACCAGGTGAACAAGATATGGAAGACCGTTCACACAGGAGCCAAGAAAAATTGTAGATCTTGCAGTGATTTGGTACTAGATTGGGGCTGCCTGGAGGAAGGATGGGGGAGCACATAGGGTGCTCATGGTATGCTTTCTGGGAATGCCCTAGTTTGTGCAAGAGGTCTGGAAAACCCAAATTTCAAAAGGTCATCAGATGGTGCAAACTTATTCACTCGTTGTTTACGTGCTAGGGGGGGGGGGGGTTATTGTTGAATTCCATTGACAAAGTACCTTGTGGAACTATGCACTGAATGAATCACCTGCAAAACCCCAAACAACATAATCATTAGCCATAAAAAGGAAAGATGAAAATGAAGTGTGTCAGGACTGTCCTTAGCCTGCCACAATGGTGGACATATACAACTAAGCATGTTGCACTACATCTCAAACCCAATGTAGTTCTGTGTGTGTGTGAGGAATTGTTCCCTAGGTTACTCTTGGGGTGCATGTCACACTTGAAGTAGTGAGAAATTAGCTAGATTTATAATGTAAATAATGTGTGCATGGAATAGAATAAAATACCCTCCTATGAAGTGTGATGTTGAATGAACCAACCTTTGTCCCTTGTGATGGAGCTAGATGGATGCAAATGGATCTAGACAATGCCTTTGATGGATGTAACCTTAGGTGGAGATCATAAGTAGCTTAGTACTTGGTCCCTTATTATGATCACATAAATTTTTATTTATATGATTCCTTCACTTCGAATTTTGTAAGTCAACCCCGGAAAGGTCAACTAACAAAAAGATAAGATGTCTCAAATGGCTAGAAATGAACCCAAAAAGTGAGATTAAAGTATAAAGGGGACAAGAGAACCTAGGGGTGACCAAAGGGGACTGAGGCTAACATCTTGGCATTGGCATCTTGGTATTTGGGATGACCTAGTCTAAAAATGGTAAAAATGACAGATATGAGCAAGTATATTGGGATTGTAAAGGTGCAAGACTGAAAATGTACCAACAAAAAGGATAATGAAAGATGGCCAAAGACATGGGTTAATTATTACTTTTCGTACTTCAGGAGTCATATGAATAGTAATATGTGAATCGAGACTATATAATTACCCAAAGTGCATGATTTTGTGTCTACATTTTCCCCCACTTTATGCATGGTGAGCTAGAAATGCTTGGTAACATAAATTAGATAGAGATGTGTACCTGATATCCATGTAGATTGATGTAGAAAGTGTTATGTCAAGGGACTAGACAAAGCGTGGAATGATAAAAAGAGATGGAGCGTGGAGACTAAAGATGCAATAGTGTAAAAAGGTGATGAAAATGAACTTAGGGTGGAAATGCACGTGTGTAGATGTTGATGTATGTGATGTACCTGTTGTTGGTGTTGTGTTGATGATGTTGACTTCCTTCTTCCCAAACAGAAGGACTCACAAAAGAAAAGACGATAAAGAAGTAAAAGACACATGTATATGTATAAATAACATGTAAGGAAGTATGTAACTGAAAATTCTGAAAATGTGAAAAATGAACATGTGCACCTTATCTATGATGAGGAAAGAGTGTAGAAAGGATCCTATAGATGATGTCGATGCACGCGAGTTTTTCAAGAAATATCACTCCAATGTAATGGAAGAAGTGTAGAGAGAAACTATCTGGTGTCATCCTCTAACCTTTAACTGCTTCTCGTTGTATGGATCACCACTACAGATGGTGTGTACTAATGTGTATGATAAGTAATGTCTTCCATGTAAAATCCACTGTGTATGAGTTTTGTAGACCATGATGAACCCAATCACTATGTGATACTCCCGCTAGTCTCAGGTAATCTAGGTAAGGTTGCTATGTGATATGTCCCCTGGTCTCAGGTAATCTAGGCAAGGCTGCTGTGTCATGGATGAAATCTAAAAACTATATTATACTGGTATTATGCTATGTATACTCTATATGGGGTGACTGATTTAACCAAATGATTCCCCCCTCATTTGGGGAACATGTGACATCATTGAAGGAGAATGCTACCCAAAGGAGGACCGACCACTAAAGCTGTACCCTGTAGGGGGAATGTGATGTGCTTGGAAGAAACCAAGGCACATGAAAAAAAATGGCTAGGAAACAAATGTTAGTACAAACAAATCTTCATGTAGAAGACAAGTTTAAGCTACAAATACAATGTGTAAGCTAGAACATAGGTAAATACACAAGAAGAAAACATAGACCATGAAAATTGGGTTACAAACATGGGACACTACTCATGATGTCACAAGAAAAATAAGGTCGTAGTGGCCACAAAAAAAATAGTATGCACACAAGACAAAGGAAAAATCCCATAAACAATGAAATACAATGAAAAATAAGTACAAGCAATGTAACCAATAACCATGATGGAAAATAGTCCTACAAAAAAATGTTGTACAAGAAGCACCCATTAGCACGTTAGAAAGATAAAATGTATGTCAAAGCATGTATAATGTTATAAAGTAGTGTGCTATGAAACAAAATGAAACAATAACACCTGTAGTGTATGAAAGTGGATGCCCCCAGGAGCTACTATGGGAATGGTACTAAGTACTTCGCCAAACATCCATGATATGTGTAATGGACCTGTAGAATTTGCAATAAAAACTAGAAAGGAAAGTGAACATGCATCTATGTATGATAAAGATAATGACATACAAGGTATCTATCTAGCATGTGTAATAGGATGAAAATGTAAGAAAGATTAAATGCAACCAAGATATGCAATATCTTATGGATGAGGTGGAATGGAATATAGAGTGAATGATAGGAGTAGCGTGCCCCCCAAGTGGATGTGTATGTACTTAGTGAGGTTAATTTATTATGCCCCATCAACAATCAATAATGAATCATAAACGAGAGTGTGTCATCGGGAAATGGTCTAAAATGTGTGTAAGAAAGAGGTAGATTGTTGTGTGATGTGTAGGATTGAATGCAAAAAAGTAAAATTGATGAAGTGTAAGAATGTGTGATGATTTAGCCTCAAATGCATGGATGAAATGATAGAGAGAGTGATGATGTAGCACAAGGTGTATATCAACAAATGTATGAATAAAAAGCTAAAAAGGCGTGATGAATTCTAAAAAAAGTGTATATCATGTAATGGATGAGTAGTTGATAACTAAAAATGTCATAGAGTATGAGAGGAGGATTGATAGATTGATTGTGTGAGTTTTATGAGGTCCATTAGATTTGTAAGCCCTCAGTAGTCAAATATGGACCGAAGAACTAAAGTGCGTCATAGGGTAGTGAGTGCAGTGTATAATAGTAGATGAGTAAAGTGTGTAATATGTGTAGTAGATGTGGTGATACATATGCTACAAGTGTGTGATGTGTAAAGGGGTGTAATGTGTAATGTAGAGTGTGTAGTATGTGATGCAAGATGCGTAGGGTATATAAGTGTGAATGATGTAAAATGCATAAGGAAGTAGTAATGGAGAATGTTTAGCATATAGTGTAAAGTGTATAATGTATAGTGTATAGTGTATTATGTACAATGCAAGATGTGGATATTTGTATAAGTGTGGAGGCACAATGCACATATGATGTCAAAGATGAGGAAAATGTAAAATGTATAGTAGTGTAGTGATGAATGTGTATGGGAGATAGAATGATGTATAATGTAGTGTATAATGTATGGGAGATAGGTCCTCTAATTAATGTAAGTGGCAATGAAGGCGTGTGACTATGCTCTAAGAGTGGTGGTATATTAGATAAATGCTACATAGGTGAGTGAAGTATATGTGCATGCGATGGATAAGTATACGATGGGAACGTTGGTGCAAAAAAATGTGTAGGGGAGGGAGATCTATGAAAAGAAGAGTGTGACAGTGGTGGGAATTTGTGTGGAATAAATTGTGGTGGTGATTTACGTCTAGATGCAGTAACTTTCCTAGAAATGGGCCTATAATGTTGTTATGGACTAGTAGAGAGATGAGGCTATGTAAAGTTTGTACGAGTAGGTGAGCTAGGAGCAGACGGTGTTTTAGATTTGAGAGGCCGTGGTGCACTAGATGGAGTAGGTGATGCATTGATAATCGTGAGAGGAGAGCATAACCATGGGGTTGATGGAGGCACACCATTGATATCAATAACTTGATTATTGTGACTGAATTTTTGACGCAAATGGTTCATGGAAATGATAGAATGAGACTTGAAAATCCAATTTAGAGATAAGATCATATCACACTCGTTGACTTCTTGTCCCATAAGAAAAGGGACAAACATAGTGAGAGGACCTATCGTAACACAAAGTTTGACAATGCCATATGAATTGTTCATTGGATATAAAATTTATTATAGTGGATAACCAATAGCGATGAGAAGTGGAATAGAACATGAAATGATTAGCCAAGATGGATCAACCTCAATATTGTTGATAGGGACATATCCAATAGAGGCACTAATATCTAAGTGAATAGAAGAGAATTGTAACACCCCACATTTACACACACAAAAACAACAGTAAAAATAACCGGATAATTTTTTTTGACTTACATTTCTCACTACACAACATTGCAAGGGCACCTAATACAGAAACTTGACAATGCATACGACAATTACATAAGTCATCGACTCACATAGACACATGAAAACAACATAGGCATTTCAATGTCACACTTCTCCCAATGAATAAATACTAGTAATGACCCAACCACAAGAAAAGGACTCAAGGAGGGGAAAACCCACAACACATCTTTTCTTTAATTGTGTCTTAGTTACGATTAACATTCCAAGAACATTATGGTGCAAGGATAATTTTCTCCTTTTTCCATCTACAGAAACTTAAGTTCATGCCACATTTAATTTAATGTTTGACCATTTTAATTTGTCTTTTTTATACTTAACAGAAAGTCCCATAACTCACATGCTTACTTGGCATAATTCAAATCACATATAAAGTACTTAATTATCTTGTTCTTATGTTAAGAATATTCCTCTTGAAAATTTATTCAATGTCTACCTTTTACCCTTACAACTCAAGTGAATGTGACTTGATGTCCAGAATGCGATATTAGGATTCAAGGGAGATTTAGATACAAGATATCTTTTTCCCAAAAACATTCTTTGATCACGGTATAGTTATTTCCCGATTCAACATTATCACAACAAGAAATTGTATTTAGATTATATATATATATATATATATATATATCTTTTGTTTTTCTCCAGGTTTGATCTCACCAAGGGAAAACTCATATTCTTTGTAACACATGAAGATATTTAATTGAGTGATAAGGACTCCAAGAGTGGCATTATCCCTAACCTCAAAACTTGTTTTTTAATCTTCTATGCTTTAATTTTACATCGCATTATGGTCTCGTTATTACCATCGCTTTATAACAAAAGAGTTACGAAAGTACTTGTTTGACATCTTAAAGAAGTACATGGTTATAAGCATTTTAAACTAGACATGAACCATAAGTGATTTGGTGTTCAAGATAAGATCCCATGTTTCTGCATCTCACGATTCTGCATGTGAAATATTCTTTATTTCTTAATGTCATAAAAGGACATAACAATGGATTGCGGGACAATATTTGAGTTTCTTGGGTTTTCTAAAATCAACATCTTTCAAATCAATTTCGTTTGCCAAGAGTTACTTATAATTTTATACCCACAAGTTAACCACTGAAACAACTAAGGTTAAGCTTAATTTCAATTTTCACCCAGGGATTTAATCCCTATTATAGATTAGATTAAGGTTCAAAACATATTCACCCTATACACCCTCTGAAAAAGAGTGAAGGCACTATATTGTCACTAGCCAATGATAAGACATTTATCTGTGAGGGGCTAAAGAGTTCACTAACAAGAATGAAGACATAGAACAACTATAACATGATCTCCATTTATGTCGTCTGAATCCAATAGGGATTTCATTCGATGAATAAATTTAATTTTAAATCTATCTTCGGAAGAAAAGGTAGTCCACTAGGATACGAAGGAAGGGATAGCTCTGGTTACTTCAAACGGAGTTTGACTGTGTCACTCCTATCAAACAGGTCTATGACAATGTCACTAAACATACTGACTAAGATGATAAACCCATTCTTGGGCTCTTGTTTACTCAAACTAGGAGGTTTCATTGAGTGCAGAGTTTAATTTCATTTTGCAGTTTTGAATGTCTTCTATGGTAAGGAGTAACACACATGAAAACAAGTTATGCTCTAACATTCTATAAGGGTAGAGTGTTTCAAATAAATCTCTTTATTACATTTACAAAGTAAGAATGCACAAGATGATTCATTAATCATTTATTGAACACTGAGTATGCACTACAAGATATTACTTCAAATTCATTTACCTTATATATATATCACACCTATTTTACCATGTGTACTATGAATCAAATTGAACCTATGATTAAACACACATTTCCTAAATGTCCCTAAAACTAGCATCTCATACAGATTAGCAATTTATCAATTATAACTTTCTATAACATGAGACTACATTATACATATATTCATTTTACAATGAAATATATAAATTACAATGATAATTAATAAATTACACATCACATTTTCGTCATCATTCTTTCAGCCTGCAAAACCACGTGAGCATGAAATTAGTGATAAATCGGTGTCATGGAATCCACCCTAATCTAACATAATTAACATTTTTCAGTTTCTCATTTACATATAATAATAATTACAATTTGCAATCGAAAGAAAAGGTTTAGAGACATGTATTCATTACATTTCATGTCACTTCATTTTGTAACCCAGGAGAGAGAAAGAGAAGGGAAGAGAGAAAACACCATTTTGTCAAAAGTTCTATTTCACACAAATTACACTATAGAGTTTTTAAATAGTTATTTACATGTGTCAAAAGTTTCCACGGTGGTTTGGCAACCCTATGAGGGTCCCACAACTTTCTATTTTTTACATTTTCTTACTAGCTACAAAAACATTCAAAACAAACTCAGAGGCTAAGAACTTGCTTCCAAATGTTGTCTTCCAGTGAGAACACACACCACGATTAAATTTCTACGTGTCCACTTATATACTAAGAGTTCATAACAACTAATGGAATTTGGAACTAGCAAATGGTTTACGTTTGGCGGCTAGTTTTCCAGGGCCACTGGTCGTAGTTGGCCCAGTGCAAATGAACAAAAGTTAGCTTGAGGGCTCATAAAACTACGTCCAAAATTGACGTTTAATGGATGAACGTGCAACGAGAAACTTCCTACAAATTTCCCTATATAAGGATAATTCAACAGAGTTGACGAAACTCAGAACTAGAAAACAATCTTCAAACGGCGACAAGTTTTCTGAAGCCACCAGTCCTAATTGGTCCAGTTTGACCTTGTCAAACTATGACCAGAGGCCTACAAAATTCCATTTTCAAACTATCAAAAAAAGTGTTTTTCCCTAAACTGAAGGTTCCATGCAATTTTCTAGTAAAAACACTAGAGGTTTGCGAATACGGATAATAATTTCTCTATCCAGGTTTCGAATGGCGGTTCAAAACAAAAGCCAACTTTCTAGATTTAGTAGCTTCTTACAACTACAAAATGGTGTAACATTACTCCCAGTATGGCTTCAAAAAAAATATCATAAATGTTCATTCAGGTCAAACCAAAGGTTAAGGTGAATCCTCACATAACCAGGTACACGAATGAAGCTTAACATCTCATTTTCGAAGTTACGAAGGGTATTTAACGAGTCTCTGAAAAATGCAAAATTATCTATTTTAACAGGGAGATGGTCAACATTTTTTACAGGGAAGTCAATTTTGTCTTGTCGATAAAAAAACATTGAAGCGATCTAGTTGGGTAGGAAGTTTTCTAAATCACCTCAGAATGAGGGTCAAAGTTCATGGTTTAATACAAAGGGTTATTTTGAATTCGTGAGATTACGACATGACATTTTATTATTTTACAAGAAGTTAATATAAAACAATTAAATGTATTATAATCATAATATTTTAAAATTATATTAATTTACAAATGAAAAATAAAGTACGAGAGTTATAAAAGATAAGGGAAGATGAGCCATACCTAGGAATGAAGCCGGTCAAAGCTACGGGATCCGGTTTAGTATCTCACTTGGGAATTTCATCAAATAGTTACACGCAATCCAAAAAAAACTTATCCTTCTTCATTATAACACCCCCCACAACATGTCTCTGCCTTAGATTAATGGAGAGATGCTTTCTTGTTCTCAAGATCCTTTGAAGAAAAAGGTGTGTGACATGATAGAGTGTAGAAAAGCTAATGTTAACACCTTTACTTCAAATATAACAATATTGTACAGGTAAGGTATGTCATGAATCCGCAGGCCCAAAGAATCTAGTGAATCTACTTTTAAAATTAAGAGCATTGATTGAATTATTTTAAAATAAATGATATTATCTCCCGTTGCTAGAGCTTCCTTGTGAGCATCCATCGTCACCTAGTCTTCTCGTGCTACCAAGTGCTGATACCCAATGTGCTGCTTCTGACCCTAAGATGAAAAATCACTTAATAATATGAGGAGGATGATTTCTAGACCTGGAGGCCTCCTGCTACTTCTCTTAATTCCGATAAAATTCCTACACTGCTATGGGTGGCCATGGAGGAAGCAATTGATTCTCATTTCTAAATGGGTCCACTATTCTCTTCTGCAGTTATAGTTTCTTCAACCAAAACTGAGTTACAGGATGGCTGTGAAAATCCTGACTAAAACACTGGCTCAATACTTGCAAAAATTTTTATATCACACCCCAGTTCCTCCCTGAGATTCCACCTTTGCAGATAGACAGATTTGTCAAAGCTCGTATCTTGGCACATGCTAGGAAAGGAAAACAAGAGTCATGGAGGCCGGCTCTACACTGGCCAATAAAATTTTCTCAAAAGTTTTTGATCCTTTCCAACAAATCCATTTGTACAAATATTTCTATATCTAATCAACATTCCACCTATCTCATGAATGCTCCCACGATATACAAACATGTCTACAGATAATTTGCAACAAAAATCTACTACAATGCTTGTTAGACATCAAAACCATGTTCCTGGGCTCTTTTTTTGGCATAGACTGGGAGGAATATGGCCAAAAAAAATTTAGACTTCCATTATGCTTTGATGGACTTCTTTACCTTGCTTCATGGTTCCCTATTTGGCACGATAGGGAGAGTGTTATAAATGGAGTACGTAGGGGAGAGTGGAAGAGACAAATTTGGCAGAAAAAGTAGGTCAAAGGAAGGGAAGACAAATACTGACAAAGACTGTGAGGATGCATGACAAGGGAATAACCACCATGTCCTGTAGACACCTGCCACACTCCACCGCCAAACACACAATCACCCCTTGTCTACTTGACAATCCCTTCCACACTCCAACACATCATCCCAAATTCTGATCACATGCACAGGACTAAATCCTTTATTATTATTATTATTTTTTAAAAATGTGTGGGGCACTACAAGAATGTGGCATGATAATCATGATTAGATAAAGAGATTATCGATGGAGAAATGTTAATGTTAGCAACTAAGAAATCAAGGACCCTCAATGTAGGAGGAGACACTATGCATTATGTGTGATTATCTGATGAATAAGTGAATTTTTTGTCATGTTTTGGAAGTGGGTTATTAAATATTTTGAGCTTATGAGTTTTATTGATTGGTGCAGATTCCTTAGGCTATGGAAACTCAAGTTTTATGTTATTGATAAGATCTTGGATGATTGTGCAAAGTTTGAAACACCTATTTTTAGAGTTTCACATCAAATTTTTTTATTGTAATTTATTCCTTTTGGTTGTTTTTATCCACAATAACTCTCCTAGTCATTTGGATAACTCATCTCCCCATTCTGGATCTATGGTTATGCATGAAATTTGCACGCACTTCACTTATTCACTTGGCACATTTTCATGGTGGAAATTTCCCCGCACTTCTTGAGCACTTATCCCTTCATTCCGTCTTATTTTCCATTTTCCTCTCCCTCTTTGTTCCATCCTTTCCCCCCTTACATGCACTCTCTGCACACTTTCCTTATTCTTAGAATTACATTTGACCTACACGCATGCCTTATCCTTACTTCCCAGAAATGGATATGTCCTTGGAAACCCTACATACCCTTTACTTGTGCCCCTGTGCATCATTTTGTAATACTTGTGCCCTTGACATGCATTTACCTCTCACCTGTTTTACCCATTCCTCCATGCGCATTACCTTTACATGTGCATTCCCTCTATCTTCCTCCTGCGCCTCATTTTTCCACACACATGATTTTTTTCCCTCCTTTGCGCCATTCTATGCCACATAATTCTCTAAAAAACTTGAGTGTGCCACATGTAACCTATCAAAGTATGCCAACAAGGCGTCGAATCCTTGCAATAAATCAACGAGTGACACGTGGAAAAAATGACAAGAAAATTTGCACAGTTGGCCATCATTTCAGCTAATCCGCATGTGCTATGTGTCTTGCTTGCACAAGCGGCCCTAATTTTTTTATAGCCATATCTTTTTTGCAGAGCTTCAATCAATGCATGTCTGGTCTCAATCGATAGCTGTTGACATATGATATAGTATTAGACATTTAAATTAAAATTCTTGGTGGATATGGTAGGTGACAAATGGGAAAACATCTTTCTGAGCATTGATGAACATATATGATTGCTCCAACCTCCTAGATTTGATCCAATCTACCTTCCTTCCTTTTGCAACATGCCAAACCGACTTAGGGAGGTGCATTTGACACATTTTTAGATGGATTTACAAGCATTGAATGCTTCTTATTGGTGGTTATATTTCAAATTTGGGTTTTACCTCCTCTTCTTCTTCCATCGATTCATCTATAAATTTAAGAGCTGGGATCATTGTTAATGTTGGACATTTTGGATCCTTAAGCATTTTCTAAGGACTTAATATCTTTGTATTTTGAGTTACAAACCTCTAGATCTGACTTGTTCATGTGAATATTGACCTTCAGTCACTATTGTAACATCCTGTGCATTTTTGGAAGTAGTGGAAGCATCATTTTGGTGCTATTCTCTATCATAACATGTTCAAATTCCTTCTTATTTCCTTTCTTTCACTTTGTTTGCTTCCGGTGTCATTTTACGTTCCTTGCATTGCCATTTTCTAGTTGTGTTTCATGAAAACTAATCATATAAATGTGTGTTGGTCTATGTTATGCATGCCTAGCCTCGCTTGATGCCTTTATCTTTATTTTCACTCAAAACAGATAGTGTTCATCCCTATTTTTCTGGTGCTATCACCTTCCTTAAATTAGTTTTCCATTTTCTTATCCTTCTATATCTGGTCCCTTGGAATTGTTAGCTTAGTTTTCCCTTTCAGTATTAGGAGTAGCAGTAGTGGTAGAAATAGATAGAGGAACCGGCCTTCTTCAGATATCCCAAAGATCTATCTCAAGCATCTAAGGTCCCACAACTTGAAGATGGTTCCATTACTTTCTCATACACTCGGTTCTTCTAGATCTGAGGCACGGGTGCAATTTTGACAACCAATAGTTAATATCATGTCCGGTGGGATGAGTATTGAAAGATTATATTTTGCTATTGCTAAGTTCTGGTGTGTGGGCTTAATATTACAAATTTTGGAGGATCCTTTAAACAAATTTGGTGACTCCCAACATTTCCAGAGCTCATGTTTTGTAGTCCTGAGCACATTTTATGAGAAGAGTGCATATTAGATAGAGTGTTGTAGTTGGAGGATCCTTTGAATATCTCCGGCTTTCACCAAGAAACACACGCAATAGATCTTCCACATGCACATATCCATCTTCAGCACATAGTTCACACTCTACTCCTCCTCGCAATAGATAACCTATATGCCCTACAATGACACACCAACCATCTCCTCTACTGAGAAATTTTCAACCTTCAGTGGTGGAAGTCCTCTGGTTCTATCCATGTAACATGATATGCTAAATGACGTGCTCAAAAGTATTCCATACTTTACTGGTGAGAATCGGGTCACCCTTCAGTAGCATATCCAAGATATAGAAAATAAGTGTTCACTCTACCTGGTCACACATGATGATGTAGTAGTTAGGACGCTTGTAGCCTATTTCAAAGGTAAGGCACTCCAATGGCACCGAGGCTTGAGAATTAGATCTATCACCACTTGGGATGAGATGGGAACAACTCTTTATAATTATTTTGAAGACAAGTCAGATCTCTTATCTTTGGTGGAGCAACTAAAAACAACAACAAGGGCACCTAATGAGTATATGAATGATTTTAATATAAGATTCCTGAAGACTTGGGACAAAATCCTTCTTATAGTAAGGCATACAACTCAACATGCTTTCCTGTATTATCTGAATGTGCTGAATAGTGACATCTTAGTCATGATTCAATCCATGGGTGGTAGGAATTTACCAACTTCTTATGATATTACAGTAAGGGAAAAGAAAAACTTTATTTAGGTGGGAAAGTTAGCTCCTAGACCGCCAATGCCCTTATTCCTAGAAATGTCTTAAGCACCCTAAAATTTTGTTGCTCATGTTCATGTTCTTGAGAAAATCAAACAATCTTCTACATCCACCTCCTACTCTCCAGTGCAGTAGAAAGAAGATGAATACATGAAGGCCCTGATTAGGAACTTATCAAATAAAGTCATATCTCTTGAGAAGCACTAGGCGGAAGCTTTCATAAATAATTCCAATTAGGCACATAATCAAAAAAATCATCCTTGGAGGAATATATGTACAAACCAGAGGTACACGTAGAACCAACAGAATTATAGATGATATGCTAATGCACATCTTTCCTTGCAAGTTGTTCCTCCCCCACCTTCTCTTTCAGTGCCCAATGCAAGTTAGGCACTTGCTCCAGTTCAGAAAAATTTGGTGTATGAGTCTGAATGGTGCTTCCCTTAAAACATGCCTCAAAGCCATTATCATTGCATTAATGCTATGCAAATGTAAGTCTATATGATCTAAAATGCTTCTAACTATGAGCCTTCAACAAGTGCACTTGAAGCAGATAACCAAGAAAGGCCAAAAGCTCCTCTAGAATAAAATATGATGTTCTTTGGTACTGAGAACTTCTGTGCAATCAACCAAGCTACAGATGATGCAAGTAGAAAACACACCCAAGTTGCAGACAACATAAGACACAAAAGGAGAATGCTAGAGTCTGGCACCCATGTCACAATTCCAACAACATAGGCCAAAACTCAGAAGTAAAAATATGTAGCTAAGGTATTTAGTAGTAAAAATACACAAGTTCCAACACACGAGGTTCCACACAAAGCTCCTCCAAAAGTAGCACATGCCCCTCCTTTGGTGGGTCAATCCTTTGTTTCAGCTAAGACCCCTACCTCCATGCCTGAACAATAAGGAAAATATGTTGTTGTTCCTCAAATGCACAAGTCAATGGGTTTTCCATTCAACATTGTGGACCAGATGAAAAGGAAAAACATAAATGTCACAATGTGGGATGCCCTAACCATTCCATCTCAGAGTGACCTGTTGCATGAAGCTCTGGATCAACTTCCACTCGCTGATCCAACTATTCACAAACCATGCACTTCTATAGATATATTTCAAGCAAAGGAGAAGAAATTAAGTAATGTTACTAAAACCCCACCTTTTTCTATGTCCTTGATCATAGGTAAACACCTAGTGCTTAATTACATGATAGACTCAGGTGCTATTACTTCTATTATGCCTAAGAAAATTGTTGATGTCCTAGGTCTTAAGTTGAACCCCTCATCTAAAGAAGTCTTGCAACTTGATGGCTCAAATGTCACTACCTTAGGAGTCATTAAGGATCTTTATTTAACTCTCCACGCATGTCCAAACCTCACCATAACTCAATATGTGTCTATCATTGAACTACCTCCTTTGTTTCCCCTATCTATCAAGAGAATTTACTGTAAAATTGGGTGGTTACTTGTCTTATGATTGGTCCCATATGTTACTCAAGACAAGGTATGGTACCCAGTTTACCATACAAACTAAGCCTATATTTTCTTATCATGTAGAGTCACATGAATTATCCCATATCCAAGCCACCTGCCTAATTAGAGAAAGTAAAGACCAAGTTTCTGAAGAGTAGCCTATTACTCCTCCTCTACCCGACCTTGTGCTAGACAAGTGGGAAGAAAGGCACCAAAAATTTGATCCATATGTTGAATATTTTGAAGCATTTAAAACCCATCCTGGTACTTATTTCATCCTCAAAGAATAACTTGTGCTGATGTGTGCACTCAAGAAAGACCAAGATGAACCTGGTCTATGGAAGTTATATTTCGATAGTTATAGAAGCAAAAATGGCGCAGGCGCAAGAGTTGTTCTCATTTATCCTAAGGATGAGAGGTTATTTTTCATGCATAAGTTGCAGTTCACATGCTCCAACAATGTAGAAAAATATGAAGCATTGGTGCATGGCCTTATCATTGCTAAGAAGAAAGGGATTAAAGTGCTGCAGATATTTGGGGATACATAATTGGTTATCCACTAGGTCACCAACAAATTTAAGGAAAAGAATAAGATTCTCAAAGCTTATAAACACAAATTTTGGTACCTCCTTGAGAGATTTGATGCTCTAAATCTATAGGTAGTGTGAAAAAATTTAAATAAAGAAGCTAATCATATGGCTATGCTTGGGTCATAGTTCTCTCTTGCTAAGGACTTTGTCAAAGAAAACACTCAACACATCAAGATGGTGATTAGACTATCCATTCCCAACAACAAAAATAGTTGGAAAGTGTTTAACGGTGACATACAGATCATCATATTCATTCAAAATGAGGCATATTTCTCCTCAAGCATGCAAGCCAACTTGCATGATAACTATGGTGACCAAGTGATACAACAGAAGACAAAAAAGTTTCGTAAAGGGTTGGTCACCTAAGAGTAAATGTTTAGCCCTGATGACGAGTTCAAGGGTGAAGAAAAATATCTATGCGTGATGCAAGAATATTGTATTCCAATTAGGATTACACATGGAAAGGAGCTGTTGCTAACTAAAGCTTACACACATGATGAAAAACATGCCTTCATATCTCTCTACCAAAAGTACAGTGATATACTTTCATGGGAATATGAATACCTCAAAGGTTTTGATCCAAGTGTTGCTCAACACTCCATTAACCTTGATCCTAGTATCAAGCCTGTTAGACAAAATTAACAACCAATCAATCAAAAGATAGATCCCCTCGTGAGAAAGGAGTTGTCTAAAATCATTGAGGAAAATAGTATTTTTCCCATCAAGTACTCTACTTGGGTCACAAATCTAGTTCCGGTCTACAAGAAGAATGGTGAAATTAGACTCTGCATTGATTTCAGAGATTTGAACAAGGAATCCCTCAAGAATCATTATACTTTTCCTTCTATGGAGTATATCTTGCAGACTATGGTTAACACGTAAAGATTCTCAATGTTGGATGGATACTTAGGCTTCAATCAGATCCTGGTCAAGGAAGAGGATCAATTCAAAACAACATTTACAACCAAGTGGGGGATATATGCATATCAAAATATGCCCTTTGGTCTTTCAAATGTAGGTGCAATGTTTCAACACCATGGATATTAACTTTAAGGGTTACATCAATGAGTTCATCTTGGTTTACCTTGATTATATTATAGTCTTCTCAAAGCAGAGCACATATCACATTGCGCACCTAGAGAAAGTATTTGAGAGATGCAGAGAGTTTGGGGTGTCTCTTAACCCTAAGAAGTGCAATTTTGTAGTGGTACATGGAAATATTTTTGTCCATGTGGTTTCAATGGATGACATCATAATTGATCCTGAGTGCGTTTCAGCCATCCTGGCTCTTTCCCTGCAGGCGTAAAAAAAAATCCTTGTATTCCTTCCTTGATAAGATAATTTTGTTAGGCACTTTATTCCTAACTTTGCAGGATTGGTTCATCCCATCACCCTAATGCTTAAGAAGGACATAGCCTTTAGATGGAAAAAAAGAAGAAGAGAGAGTTTCAACAAAATCAATCAAGAGATTTCTTGTGTGCCAACACTCATCAACCCAGATTATTCCAAGGATTTCATACTTTATGCGCATGGAGCTGATGTAAGTGTTGCTGTTGTCCTAACCTAAGAAAATAAACAAGGATTAGAACAAGAAGTTGATTTCTTCAGTCACACACTGAAGGATTATGAGTTGAGATAAAATCACATGGAGAAGAAAATATTTTCCATTATGCGTGCACTTGATAAATTCAAGAGTATGATCACCAAAAATCACATCAAGGTGTTAGTTTCTCACTCCAGTGCTAGAGACTTCATCATGGGAGTAGAAATAAGTGAGAAGAGAGCAAGATGGGTGACCAAAATCATGGAGTATGATGTGATAATCAAGGCCACCAACATGTTAAGAGGTAGTGCAATCTGTAAGCAAATTGCAGAGGATGCACAAAATGAACCTGAAACTTCATTATTTCTAGATGATCTCCCGTGCATAGAGCTTGAACAGAGTGTAGATCCTGGTGCACATGACTAGATGAAGAACATGATCACATTCCTTTCCAAGGGTGCATACCTTCCTAGTTTAAAAAAATCAAAGAGAAGGCATCTAAGGTTGTAATCCATTCCTTATGTTTTGATTGATAGAATTCTCTTTAAGGAGAATATTGTTGGCATACTGTTAAGGTGTATTGATGGCGCGTAGACTGAAAAAGTGTTAGTAGAATTTCATGATGGATTCTCTGGTGGAAACTTCTTTGCCAAGAATACAACCATGAAGATCATAATGGCATGTATCTTTTGACCTTCCTTGTTTGCAAATGTGCACAAGTGGGTCACGAAATGTAAAGAATGCACTTTCTTTGTAGGAAAGAAGAAATATGTAGTGCTTACCCTCCGAAAAATCCAAACGGATCAACCTTTTACACAATGGGGTCTTGATTTCATAAGAATGATCAAACCACCTTGAAGTGCTGGACTCAAATGGGTGCTGACAGCTAAAAATTACTTCACCAGATGGAAAAAATCTATCATGCTTAAGGAATCAACTGAGTTGATCATCCTTGACTTTCTTAAAGGTATAGTCACAAGGTTTGGCATTCCTCAAACCATTATCTCTGATAATGCAAAAGCCTTCCTTTGCACTAAAATCACTAATTGGGATCTTAGCCTTGGGATATATTTAAATACTTCTTCCAACTATTACCCTAAAGGAAATTGGTATGGCAGAATTAAAAAATAAGAACCTAATCAGGATCATGAAGCGCACAATGAACATCAACCAAAGACAATGGCATACAAATGTCTCGTGCATGCGCTTTGGGTAGAGAGAATTACACTGAAGAAAGAAATAGGAACTTCGCCTTACAATTTTATCTATGGAAATGAGGCTACACTTCCTTTGAAACTTGAGTTGAACTCTTTGCCACTTGCCCAACAGCTGGAATTTAAAGGCGTAGACTATAGAGAATTCAGAATGGCAGAGGTTGTTAGTCTTGAATAATCAAGGAAATCTGCCATGATCAAGCTAGAACAACATCAGCAAGCAACCAAGAAGTGGTTTGATGGAAATTCTAGGCCTCAAGATTTCAAAGTTGGGGACTTGGTATTAAAGTGGGATGCTGATAGAGCTAAACCAGGGCCTTATGCAAAGTTTGATGCACTTTGGAGTGGCATGTATACTATCAGTTCATGCAAGGAGTCTAACTCTTTCGAGTTGTCTCATCTTGATGGACGCACACTACCAATCCCATTAAATGGGATCTATCTTCAACCCTTCCATTAATTCTACTGGATCATTTTGTAAATATTAAAGTAGTTTCAGTTCTTCCAAGTGCATTACGTGCATGTTGTTTGTTTGTACATAGTTCTTTATTCTTGTGTGCTTCTGCGCGCACTCTTTTGTTGCTTCTAGGATGTCAATTATCTTCTAGTAGTTTCAGCAGTTTCGTAGGATTCAGAACAAAGTTCAGAAATGTTTCAAAATGACTTCAAGGGAAGTTCTTCAAGGTCGTAGATCAAAGTCTCATGATTATATATCAAAATCCATGCCCAATGGATTCTCCAGTCTATTTATCTCCTTCATATAACAGGAAGATGGCCTTGAAAATCACCAAATCTATTATCCACAATAACTCTCCTAGTTATTTGGATAACTAATCTCCCCATTCTGGCTCTATGGTTTTACATGCAAGATGTGCACACTTCACTTATTCACTTTGTACATTTCCACAGTTGCATATTCCCTATGCGCCTTGCGCGCATCCTTAACTTTCATATTTTCTTCCCTTATCTTCCATTTTCTTCTCTGCATTGCTTCACCTTCGACGCACACTTTGGCCTTTGCTTCCCAAAATTGGCTAAGTCCTTATCATCGCCGGTGTGCCCTTCCCTCGCGCCCTTGCACATCATTATTTAAAAATTTCTCCCTTGACATACCTCTCTTCTTCACCCATTCATCATTTTCTACCCGCATGTGTTGCCTTTGTGCATGCCTTCCTTCTTTCATCCTCTCGCATCTCATTCTTCTATGTGCATGCCTTTTCACCCTCCTCTGTGCCAGTCTGTGCCATGTCATTCTTTGACACATTTGAGTGTGCCACATGCAACCTATCAAAGCACACTAATAGGTCATCAAATCCTTGCAACAAATTAATAAGTGACACATGGAAAAAATGATAAGAAAATTTACACAATTAGTCATCCTTTCATCCAATCTGCATGCGCTACGTGTCTTTTGTACGTCGAGGGCTCTGACAGCCATATATTTTTTACAGAGATTTGATCAATGGGTACCTAGTCTCAATAGATAGTTGCTAACATAGGATATAGTTCTTGACATTCAAATTCAAATTCTTAGCAGATATGGTAGGTGAGAAGATGGAAAACGTCTTTCTGAGCATTGATGAGATGATCATATTGCTCCAACCACCCAGATTTGATCTGATCTACCTTCCCTCCTCCAACACACCAAAAAGACTTATAGAACTGCACTTGATAGATTGTTGGTGGATTTACAGGCATTAATGGCAGGTGGTTGATTTTTTTCAAATCAGATTTTCCCTCCTTCTCTTCTTCTTCCATTAATTCATCTATAAATGTAAGAGTTGGGCTCATTGTTAATGTTGGACATTTTGGATCCTTACACTTTTGGTAAGGATTTCATATCTTTGTATTTTGAGTTACATACCTCTAGATCCGACTCATGTATGTGAATATCGACCTTCAGTCGCCATTTTAACAGTCAATGCATTTCTAAAAGTAATTGAAGCATCCTTTTGTGGTTATTCTTTGTCTTAACGTGTTTTCATTCCTTCTCCTTACCTTTCTTTTACTCTGTTTTTCTTGATGTGTCATTTTATGTTCCTTTTATTTCCATTTTCTAGTTGTGTTTCATGAAAAATGATAGTGTAGATGTGTGTTGTTATGTGTTATGCATGCCTAGCCTCCCTTGACACATTTCCCTTCATTTTCACTCAGAACAGATAGTGTTCATCCCTCTTTTTCTGGTGTTCTCACCTTCCTTACATTATTTTTACATTCTGTTATCCTTCTATCCCTAGTCCCTTGACATTGTTAGCTTAGTTTTCCCTTTCAGAATTAGGAGTAATAGTAGTAGTATAAATAGATAGAGGAACCAACCTTCTCGAGAGATCCATCTCAAGTGTGCAAGGTCCCACAACTTGGAGACGGTTCCATTGTTATCTCAAACGACTAGGTTCTTCCAGATCTGTGACATGGGTGAAAGTTTGACAACCAAAATTCATGATGGGTCTAATTCAAGTGGTGGAGGAAGCATCATAATATTTCTCTCAAGAAGATGCTCTAATATGAGATGTGGAGCAATAGGGAATTTGGTGATTGTACACTGAGGTAGTTTCCATTAAAGTTCCTTAGTATTAGAGACAACATTGATAATAATTCTGATGTCAGTAGGTTTGGTCGTTGAATGTTTGAATTATGAATTTATTTGAAAACATGTAAAATATGATGCTTGTTCCTAATATTTAATCTTGTAAATGGATAAAACCTTTTTTTCATGAAGTTGAAGAGTATGAAATAGTTGGTCAAATTGGATATGTCTAAAAGAGAACACTTTCCTGAAGAGGCGGTAGTAGACTTTGCTGAAGCTCAGATTTGGCGAGCACATTAGAAATATTAGCTAGGTTATTTTTTTAATCATAAGACATAATCAACGAGATTTTCATTAGATCCTCGTTTGAGTTGTGCAAGTTGAGCATTGGAGATTTTGGATCCGATATTGATAGAAAAGTGAGTAAGAAAGGCATTGAAAAGATCCATGAAGGATGTTACCTAATGAATAGGTAGGTCATAAAACCACCGCATTGCATAATCGTGGATACTACAAGGGAATATTTTAGCTAAGAGAATATGGTCATCCGTAAAATCTAGACAAGCCATGTGGTATTCTCAGAGATGCTCTTGTAGGTTACCATGCGCATTAAAAATAGGAAGATTGGGGATGAAAAAATTAGGAGGAAGTGAGTAAGTGGAGATGGTGGGTACGAATGGAGTGTGTAATAATAAATTGGAATCCAAATATGGAGACACACGAGAGGTGGCCTTTTGTAACTGACGAATTTATGATTGGATATATTGATATAGAGAGGTCAAATATTGAGTTTTGGTGGAAGAGAATTACCATGCATGAGAAATAAGAGATGGATTAAAGTGGTTAGTGGGAGTAGGGATAAAAATGGGGATGGTAGAAATGGGTGGAAGAGTAGATGTAGGTAGTTGAGTAGCAATGGAAGTGGGGATGGAGGCAGAAAAAGTAAGCTCTACTAGGTTGGTGGCTTCCTTACGAGCAACATATAAGAGCAATTTTAAATCTTGGGGATGCAAAATGATATGATCATTGATATATTTGAGGTTTTCTTTAGTGAATTCTTCAGAAGAGTGATCCATATTAATGAGAAGAGTCCTAAGGAAAACGTGGATTCGAAGAAAAGGTTCACCAAAATGATTATGTTAAAATGTAAAATAATAGCCTAATCTAGATGCTATAACAACAATAGATAACTGAATAATGAAACAATCAAATAATAACTAAGTAACTAAACAAAAACTAATAAAAACCTAAATACAAAGAGGGTTAGAAGAGCCTTGGCTAATTTGTAGAGGTTGCTGGATTGTGTTGCAATGGAGACTAGTTGAATATAGATGGAGGAATTTCTAGGGTTGCAAGATGTTTGCACTTGTTCACTCTTTATTGCCTCAAGGTCACTATAAGATCATTGAAGTACCTAAAAAATTGCAATGGATGAATCACCTGAAAAACCCCAAACAAAGCATCAAAACCCTAAAAAATAAAGATATAAATGAAGGGGTTGAACTTTCCTCAACTGTAAAAATGATGGACTTATCACCAAGCATTGCACTACATCTTAGACCTAATGTAGTTCTGTGTATGTGTGCGTGGAATTGTTCCCTAAGTTTCTCTTGTGCGTGTCACACTTGAAGTAACAAGCAAGTAACTTGATGTAGACTGTAAATAATGTGTGCATGGAAACAATAAACTCCCCTACTATGAAGTGTAATACACATGAACAATCCTTTGTCACTTGTGATGGATCTAGATGGATGTAAATAGAGCTATAGATGCCTTGATGGATGTAAACTTAGGTTGAGATAAGTAGTGCTTAGTCATTGGTCCTTTATTATGGTCACATAAATTTATATTTACAAGATTCCTTTGCTTCAAATTTTACAATTAACCCTAAAAATGTTGAATACTAAAAGATAAAATGCTTAAACAACTAGAAATGACCCAAAAGGTGAGAGTAAAGTATAAAGGGGACAAGAGCACCTAAAGGGGGCGACGACACCTAACACTAGTGTCCTGGATGGGCACTAGTGTCTGGGATGATAAATGATGAAGGGTAAAAATATAGATTGAGAAAGTAAGAGTGTAAGACTGAAAAATATCAATAGAAAGGAATTAAAGATGGCCAAAGACATGGGTTAATTAGTACTTTTTTTAACTTAGGAATCATATGAATAGTAGTATGCAACTAGGACTATATAGTTACTTAAAGTGCATGATTTTGTGTCTACATTAGCTATTCTAACAAGGAGATGTTCTATGATTTCTCCTCAAACTAATTTTAAAGAGCTATGCTAAGCTCATCCCAATTATGAATAGAGTCAGGTCTTAAAATTCGGTACCATTGCAGTGCTTTACCTTTGAGTGATGAAGCTAAGATCTCAACTGCAACATCATATTTTGAAGCTAGGTGAACTGAGAAGACATTTTTAATGTCTTGAATGTGATCATTGGGGGTAGTATGATTCTAACCAGTGAAAAATGGAATAATTTAAGGGTGGGCATTGGTATATCATGTTGTGCACCAAGAGCTAGATATTGTCACCATTGAAATTGAAAAAGGGCATATTTATCTGATGTGCCATGGTTCTAATGGATCTCAATACCCTGGAAGAACACATGGAAGGTATACCAGGAGGATGAGTAGAAAGATCCATGTACGCAAGTGATGGAGATCCTCACGCAAATCTAATACTTCTTCTTGGAGACAACTGTCAATATTCAAAGGTTTCTTCAACTATTGTGCTCTATGTGGTTTGAATTCTTATCATGAAATAGGAACTCATACTGATGAAATTAGTAGATATGGATATTGGGATTCACCAAATGTGTTGAAAAAATTCTCTAAAGGCTATAAATTACCAAGTCACACACTGAAACTTAGCAATAATGAAATGTGATATTTCAATACTACTCTCACCGGGTGTGCCAAAACTATTAGAGCTCAAAATTACACGGATCCCAAATCAAGAAGATTCAAGGATTTGAGGTAATATGGGATGATATCTATAATGCGGGTATTGCAAATTGAGATCAACCTTGAGAGAAGGATGTATTACTCTTCTTATTTCTATTGCTAAACCTACTCCTAAAAAGGGAAATGTAGTTGTCCAACTCTACTCTATTATTCCAAGGGGCCAAGGTGAGAAGGAGATACATAAAATTAAATCCTAAACTAAGGGGAATAATACTCTTAGGTGAGTGAAAATGAAGGGAAATGCACAAAGGAAGGGAAAACATGCGTGCCAATGTAAAAAATATCATTCAAACTCTCATTTTCATGGAGCATAACAAATAAGAAACCCCGTAGAAGACATGAAACATGCATAACATACCAATATTACAAAATTAAGGAAAATAAATGTAAAAAAACGTGAACTAGGGTAGATAATAGCCACAAAATTGTAATTTTATTGCTCAGATGGATGCATAGTTCATTACAATGAAGATAAGAGGCAAGAATCCACACACAGTGAGCCATATCCGAGGCCTCCAACTTAAAATGAAAAGGATACACTACTTTGAATAATGCTCTTGCATTCCAAGAGGGTAAAACATGTACAAATGAGCATTAGTTAACAATATATAGAAGAATAGGAAAGAAGAGGAGGGAAAAGAGAGGGAAAACTTGAATTCCATCTCACAACCACCAACAATATGTAATAAACACCTCCAAATCAACCTGTAACTCTATAAAATTTTCTTCTCCACATTAGTTTGATTTTAGATGAAGGAAAGAGGCTAAATCCCATGAAATTCAGGTGGTTGAGTTGACTAAAAGTGTGCATTAATGACCGAAATTATCTTTTTCAGAATTCACCTAGCAGATCCCACAAAAATAAAATTTTGAATAGCCTAAAGTGTAGCCTATGTCAGTAGATTTCCAATGAGACCAATTGTGCATGATTTCAATATATGTCAAAGGAGTTATGGAAATTTGAACTTTTGCAGTTTAAAGGAAAACACCAGAAATGTGACATGATATGATTGGTTGCTTGAGTGTACTAGTTAATATAGTTGTCTTATGAGAAGTGTCATGCTTCTATTCACTATAAATATTAGTGCACAATTATCACTTTTCTATTCATCCTCACGAGTTTCACTTTATCTACTAAGTCTTAGAATGGACATATGGTGCATTATGATTGAAACCTATGTTACGCCCTTGGACACATGAACTAGAATAGGAGGTGCAAGAGCAAGGATGTAGAAAAGTATACCAATGTGTACAAGAGGGTGTATAGAGTTAGGGGAGTGGGGTGTATATTTGTAAAGGCATGTAAAGGTGCATAGAAAATGCAAGGGTTTGACAAGGGAATGCAAGGGTATGATAAGGGAATGCATGAGAGTTTGGAAGAATGTGGCACACGAAGCGTGCCAAGAGGAAATAGGTAGTGCACAATGTAAGGGTGCACAAAAGGAAATGCAAGGGTAAAATACAAGGGGAAGAGTGTAAAGGGAAATGAGTGCACATGTAATGATGCATGATATCTAGGTAATAAAGGAATGCTTGTGGGGCATACTGAAGACTTGTGAGAATGCAAAGGAAATTCATGGGTGTGTGTAGCTGGGAGGGAGGAAGCGAATGTGTGGAGGAACGTATGCAAGGGGATAATGGAGGAAGATACCATAATATAAGGGAGGAAAGAAATAGCGCTTGAAATGTGTGCATAAGAAAGTGAAGGAAATGGGAGGAGTAATGAGAGAGTGTGAGGGCATGTGAAAAACCTTGCCATTTAGGGAATGCAGTAAGGAACAAAAATAGTAGTGCACACAACCTGAAAAAATGAAGACAAAGCTAGAAGGGAACTGCAAGTTTCCAAAATAACTAAGGGATTTATTTTAGGAAAAATTTACCTTCTAAAAACACATTTTTTGCACCCTTTCTAGAGCCCACATGGCTTCATTTTCTAGAGAGAAAACAATTGATTTCAGCTAAGAGACTCAATAAAGTTATTGCAGTTTGAGTATCAGTTACCAATTTTGGACCTTTTCAGTTTCTTGTGATTCTTTGTATGGTAGAGAATGGGTCATAAATATTAAACAACCCATTTGGGGGCCCCATTTTTGTAGGCCCATTCCATAGCCACTTAGGTTAGTTTACGCAAAAACGTAACAAAATCCCATGGACCTGTGTTGATTCTCTAAGGTTTGTTCAATGATTAAAAATGATGTGATGTTTGGAAATACATATGATAATTAGAAAATTTATTTTTTATAGTTAACAAGACTATTAATGGATACTGTAGACAAAAAATCATGCACTTTTGGTAATTATCTATTCTTTATTACATAATTCTATTCATATGATTCCTAAGTAAGAAAAGTACTAATTAACCCATGTCTTTGGCCACCTTTCTTTACTTTCCGTTGATGCTTTTATTCTTGCACCCTTGCTTATTCTTCTATTTATACTCCAGATTTTATCGTCCTAGACACTAACGCCTAGTCAAGACGCTAGCGCCAAGTGCCCTCATCTCCCTCTGGGTGCCCCGACCTCACTATACTTTGTTCAAACATTTTGGGCCCTTTCTAGCCATTTGAGAATCTTATCTTTTTGGTAGTTGAAATTTTCAGGGTTAATAATGAAATTCAAGCAAAGGAATCATATAAATATAAAGTTATATGATCATAATAAGGGACCAAGCACTAAGCATTAACTATCACCACCTAAGATTGCATCCATGAACAATCTAAGATATCCATTACATCCATCTAGCACCTTCAAAAGGGACACGGGGAATGGTTATTCTACAGACACTTTATAGGAGGGAATTTCATTCTATTCCATGCACACATCTATTACATTTATTTACATCTAGCTTACTTGATCTCTATAAAGTGTGACACACATAAGAGCCACCTAGAGCATGATTCCGTACACATGCAAATATAACTACATTGGGTATAAGATGTAGTGCAACGCTCAGTCATAAGTTCATCATTGTGACAGCTGAGGATAGTCTAACCCCTCATTTTCTATCTTTATTTTTTATGATTTGATGTCTATTTGAGGGTTTTGTAGGTTCATATTTCATTGCATATTTCCAGCGACCTTGATGAGCTTGGTGCAACATCTGAGAAACAAAATGTGAATAAAAGAGAAAAATTTGCAACCACTCAAAGGAGGTTTCCTAATATTTTCCATAGACCCATGCACCTAGAAACAGGCCTGGGGAACCCACGGGCACCCCTGTCCCTCTAAAAGCACCCTTATCCAACCTATCTCTCCAGATCCACATTTTTTTGGGTCTCTGTGTGAAGCTCCTACTACTCTGTTCACCAAGTCAACACTTTGTTACACTCTATATTTTATTACAAATCAACTAAATACCTCTTTACCCTACTTGAAATTAGGGTTTCATAATTTATTGCTTAGTTTCTTGGGTGTAATTTATGTACTTGATTGCATATTTTTTTATTGCTACAATATCATCATATTAGGATTGAATTTCCACATTTAACTTAATCATTTTGGTGGACCCAAACTTGATCTAAACCCCCTTATGATTCTCATCTCTCCATTACTCCTAGGGTTTCTTCATCATGAGTATCTCTATTAATGATTTCCTGCTTATCAATCATGAATTAAGAGATAAAATAAAAAATCTCCTAACTACCACTCACATTCCTACTAATATGCATCCATAGTCAGTATATCAAACATTTGTTTATGAATTTTCTCAGCATATTGCTTTTCCATCTAACCCTACTGTTGACCTTGCTATTTTTGACAATGATCCACCCTTGCATATCATGATTAATATATACAATGTGGGTGTTAAGCATACTTTAATTTATAATGGATTTGAAATCAATCTTTGTCCTATGTCATTCCTTGAAAATATTGGTCTTTATGCTGCTAATGTTATTCATCATGTGTTTCCCTTTGTGCATATGATGGTTTTGTTTATCCATGCGTAGGTCACATTACTCTTCCTATCACTGTAGTGCCAAAAACCCTTAACACAATTTTCTTTGTCATTGAATTTTTGGTTTCATATAATTGCTTACTCAGTTGGCCATGGATTTATGCCATATAGGTAGTTCCTTCTACAGTACATCACTGTGTCAAATTCATACATGAAGGCATAAAATATAAAATTCCTTATGATAGTCACCCATTCAAATATTATGACCATGATCCTAATACTACACTTCCTACTCCATGATATGATACTACTAATGAACCACAACCGATGGGTACTCAAGATCATTTAACACCACTTGAATGTACTATTTGCAAGCTAGATATTGTCTCATCTACAGTACCATCTCCTCTTCCTACTACTACCATGATTCTTTATTAGGGGCCTATCACACCACCACACGTCATTCCATCTATTGTACCTTCTAATACATCTCCTTCATTAACACGTCCTACCTTTACATGTAAAATTTTCTTAAATAATTCTTATTGGGAGCATATTTTATTTGAACCTACTTATGATGACACTATATACACACATGATGGCCTGAATTGGCTAGGATTTGCGGTTGACAACATTTTCCCTTGACCCTATGCTCCTCATCTTTATCACGATTTCATCCACATTACTGTTGCTTATGGGATTTACGTATTTCATCTCACAGCGTTTCTTTCATGATCTCCTCTTGATGCCCCCCTTACACTTGGACAATATTGGCTTGAGTATATTGGGGGCACCTTAGATCCCGATCATATCGACATTTCATTTCCTATGCATTTCAGCCATGTTTTCATTGTCAATGATTTATTCCTTGGATATTGATAAAATATTACACGCTGGTATGCATATGGTTTTCCACTACCCTTTTCACTGATGAAGAATACACAATGGGCATGTACAACCTTTGCTACAATGGCTCACTATGTGATCAACCCGATACTATTACGTATCATGTATCATATGCTTTACCTTTTGGCATTGATCATGAAAATGAAGACCAAATGACATTACTTGATCTCTTTTCTCATCACACACTTGGGGGGCATCACACCTATTTTCCCCCAACATTTATCAAGCATGTTATCTTCTAATCAATTCACATCTACAATTTCACATATGACATATACATCTTGACACATGCTCATATTGCTATTACTTGATGATGCACTCTTGTGCTTTAGTTCACACTTGACTATTGAGGGCATCATATATACATGAACCTCACACACGACATAAAACACATGACACACAACACTTCATCTTACACACTACACACTACACATCATATGCTAACATATAATTATTACACATAGTCATAACTAAAAAATCAACATACTTGTGACTTTTTCTTCCTATCACACATATTAAACACCCAAAAAATACATATTTCTCATACCTACTCATCAAAACCAGCCCAATGTAAAAAAAAATTACACATACTCTCCTTGCATCTTCAGCACAACATACAACAAATTCAACATATCTACAACATACTAAACACTCAACAATTTTACAATGCACCTCTTTTACATCACATGACACATCTCTCTTGTGTACAATCAACACATACATCTTGCATGATCTAAATATCTTACTTGACAATTTCACATGAAACACACCCTACTACAAATATAACGTGTTCACAATACATCCATTTAAAACACATAGTATTATACACTCCCAAATCAATCTCCTTCGGAGATGTTCAACACAACTTTAAAACATGTAACACAAAAGACATATGCACGACATATTTATCTCATACACAAAACCACACAACGCAATGCACATATCTCTCACACAACCAATACGACACACTACCCTATCATGCACTCTAGCTCCACAGTCCATACTTGACTGCCAAGGGTCTATATATCAAATGGACCTCACCAAATTAATGAATTTAATAATACACTCACTCATTCACTTAGAACCTACATGTTATGATTTGATGATCATATCTCTATACTATACACACATTTAAACCATTTCTCGATGACACACTCTTGTTTATGGTTCATTCTTGACTATTGAGGGGAAAAAAATAAATGAACATAATTGTATATATACACATCCACTCGAGGGGAGCATTTATCTTATCATTCATACTACATTTCATTCTGTCTCATCCATGACATACTACATATATTGGTTATATTTACTCTTTCTTACTTCTACTTACATGTTCACTTTATGCTACACCCTTAACCATATATCTTCATTGGATGTATATATCAAACTTGGGACTATCATAACTTTTTATCATGATGCATCTCTTTCATATGTGTTATATTATCATTAGTGGGTCATCTTTGGTGATGACCATAACATATGAATAATATATATAGAGGTTAGTAGGTAGTAGTTGATCATCATGTTGAGAGTTTGAGTCTTATTGTATGGTTTGGAGGTTTCCCCCTCGAAGTGGCTAAGATATTCTACTTGTATATTGAGATCATTTATCTTCAATATTGTGTTCTTTGGTGTTATATTGCTGCTGATAATCATATTTATAAAGGTAATTTCATTACAAGTGGTATCCGATCTTGATCTCGACCAGATCTATGTCAAAAACCTAATTTCAAAGACTCGGCTATATATCCAATAAGGTATCAAAATTTTCTTCATTTTTTTGTGGTGTGCGACATAAATCAAGTAAGATCATATCCAAATTTAAATATATTTTGACTTGTTTTGCAAAAGTTACATCAATTTTAGGGGTTTTGATAAATTTTCTCTATCAACTGCAAATTGTAAATTTTTTCCAAATTCTTTACATTTTCAGTAAGAGGATAAAAAATTAGTTTGAGTTCATTCTTTAGGTTTGTTCATATTTTTCTGAATTCATATCGAAATAGAAAACCCTATATTTTGACCTTAATCCCTAAATCCTATCATTTTGGGGCATCATGGTGGGGCCTTCCACAAAAGGCAAAAATAATCCCATCACTTTGGGTAAAAACCCAGATAAGGATGAGGTAATATTTGAGGAGTTAGAGTCAGAAGGGGTAACTAGATAATACTCAAGGCTAGGGTTTACTTCGATTGACCATAAGGTAAGCCAGCTTGAGTTTGAGCTGTAAAACCTTGATTTTAGAATGGCCAACAAAGATGACGTAGAAACATTAGACAACAATTAGAGGATTTCATTCACCAATTCAGTTCAAATCTAATGGGTCATCAGAGTATTCCTAATCAAGAAGAACTCAATCATACTCATATCAATAAAGGGGGATCTTCAAGTCAAGGTAATAGAAAAAATAGTCAGGGTGGATCTTTGAGCATTCCCAATCAAAATACAAACACTCTACAAGGACGTAACATGATTCTTAAAGTAGAAATGTGTAATTTTTATGGAAAGGATCCACTCAATTGGATTAACCAAATGGATAATTTCTTTGATCTACATCAAATCCCATTAGAACAAAAGGTTACCATGACATTCTTATATCTCGAACTTGACCAATTCGTTTGGTATTGATGGTTATGTGCTCAAAGGAAAAAAAGTGGTCTCAATGTTACCTATAAAATATTCACCGAAGAACTGTAATTTCACTGTAGTTCTAGTGTGTTAGAAAATTATTTCAGCCAACTAGCCAAGTTAAGACAAACTTGATTAGTTAAGGATTACATTCATCAATTCCAAAACCTTTCCTTGCAGATGGAAATTATTACTAAAGAGAATCTGAATGACTTATTTCTTAGGGGTCTTAAGGAACACATTGAGAATGATGTGTGTATCTTTAATCCTCATAAGGTTTCAGATTCTATTATCATGACATGTAAGGCAAAGGAAAAATTTCTTTCTAGCATGAAACATACAGTCACTAATATAAGAGATTTTAGCACCTTGCCATCATCATTCCCTCACCCAGTTAGATTGACACCTCAACAAATTGAAGAAAAGAGAGCCAAAGGGTTATGTTTTAAGTGTGACAAGAAATTTGGACCAAGACATAAGTGTGATGAAAATAATTTTTTCTACATTGAAGGGCCTAATGAAGAATATGAAGAGGTAGAGCTAGATAAAGAATTAGGATATCCCTAGCCAACGATATCATGTCATTTAATTTTAGGTATTAGAACTCCCCAAACTCTTAAATTGGTTGGATTATTTAAAAAATAGAGGGTAACAATGTTGATTGATTCGGGAAGTACTCACAACTTCATCAATCATAAGTTGGTGGTATGTTTGAACAACATTTTTTTATCCAACACCAGAATGTCAAGTAATGATTGCTGATGGGGGAAATTTTATTTGTTCAAGAAAATTTCATAACATAAATCTCTCCATGGGAGATTACTTGCTAACTAGCCCTATGTATGACATTTCCATGGAAGGAGAAAACATTGTGTTAGGAGTGCAGTGAATTACAACATTGGGAACCATTGAAATAAATTTACAAGAGTTTTTCATGTGATTTGAGTCAGAAGGGAGGAATTTTCAACTAAAGGGATTAAGAGAAAAGTACCCACAGTTGGTGAGCTCTCACAAGATGCAAAAATAACTTAGAAAAGGTGCAAAGGGGATTGTGGCAGAACTATTTTTGTTATAAGCACATCAATCAAATACAATTATACCCTCAGATATGAAAACAATTATATATAAGCACTCAGTTGTGTTTGGCAATATTCAAAAGGGTTTACCTCTAAAAAGAGACCATGACCATGTCATCCAACTAGTATTAGGGAGTCAACAACTCAACATAAAACCTTATCGGTACCCTTATATGTAAAAGAGTGAGATTGAGAAGATAATACAAGAGATGTTGGAAAAAGGAATTATTCGTCATAGTCAGAGTGCTTGCTCTTCTCCTGTAGTGATGGTATTGAAAAAATATGGCAATTGGTCCATGTGTCAAGATTACAAAGAACTCAATAAGTACACATTCAAAGATAAGTTTCCTATTTCTGTAATTAATGATTTGCTTAATGAGTTACATGGTGATGTTTACTTTAAAAAAAGTGATCTTCATTCTGGATATCATCATAGTAGAATCAGGGATGAAGATACCCATAAAATAACCTTTAGGACACATGAAGGCCATTATGAGTTCTTGGTAATGCCTTTTGGTCTAAAAAATGCACTCTCTACATTTCAAAGCTTGATGAATTCTATCTTTACATCATTTATGTGGAAGTTTATTTTAGTGTTATTTGATGATATATTAATCTATAGTAAAACATGGGAGGACCACCTACATCATGTAAATAAGGTGTTGGAAACTTTGGAACAACATCAAATTTATGCAAAACCTTCTAAGTGTTCTTTTGGAGTTAAGCAGGTTAAATATTTGGGTCAAATTGTCTCTTATGAAGGTGTTAAAGTGGATCCTAACAAGATAAAATCCATTCTATAATGGGAGGTTCCCAAAACCCTAAAAAATATTTGATTATTTTTAGGGATTACAGGCTATTATCATATATTTGTAAGGAATTATGGAAGCATAACAACACCACTCACAAATTTATTGGAGAATGAATCTTTCCATTGGAATGAGGAAGCTACTACGACATTTGAGAAGTTGAAGGAGGCCATGTGCACCACTCCAGTTATATTCACTCTATACTTTTTCAAAACATTCATTGTTGAATGTTATGCTTCAAGGTATGGTATGAGGGTAGTAATCATGTAAGAAGGTCAATCCATTGCATTTGAGAGCCACCATTTCAAAGGTAATAATATATCAAAACTAGTTTATGAGAAGGAAATGTTAGCCATAGTTTGTGTAATGAAGTAATGGAGATCATATCTAATGGGTAGACATTTCAAAGTAAAGACAAATCATGAAAAATTGAAATACTTATTAGAACAACGTTTATCATCTAAAGAAAAAAAAGGGTCTAAAAAATTTTGGAGTATGATTTTGAGATAAAATACAAGAAAGGGAAAGAAAATGTAGTTGTTGATGCTCTATCTCGGAAGGATGAATCAGCCGAGGCATTATTATGTGCCATATTTTTATGACAAGAGGATTGCATAGAGGATGTAAGGTCTGAATGGAAAAATGACCTAGGTACACAAAATATCATTCAAAATATCTAACAGGATTTAAGCATGTCAGAAAAATTTGTATGGAAAGGAGATGCTTTATGGTACAAAGATATATTATACCTATGTAAGAATTCAAACCTTAAAAATAGGGTTCTATCTGAGCTACATTCTTCTCCAGTAGGGGGAATTCTAACTTCTTAAAGACTTATTATTGAATCAAACATGATTTCTTCTGGGAAGAGATAAAAGGGGATGTTAAAAAAATTGTGGTAGAATACATGGGTTGTCATAAAAATAAGGGTGAAATAATTAAGTCCCCTGATCTTTTACAACCGCCATCTATTCCTAGCCAGAGGTGGGAAGAGGTGTTTATGGAATTCATCAAAATATTGCCTAAATCAAAAGGGGAAAATATAATCATGGTGGTGGTGGATAGAACCACCAAATATGCATAATTTTGTGCCTTATCACATCCATTTGTTGTGAGTACAGTGGCAAGAACCTTCATGGATACAGTTCAGAAACTACATGGGAGACCAAATATTATAGTAAGTGATCGAGACCCTATATTTACTAGTAATTTTTGGACTAACTTGTTCTCATGTTTGGGAATGAAACTAGCTCATAGTTCATCTTATCATCCCCAGTCTAAAGGGAAAAAATGTGGTAAATAAGTACTCTAAGGGATATCTTCATTATTTTACCTCTGATAAGCAAGCGAGATGGGTCCAATGGTTACCACTAGCAGAATGGTGGTATAGAACCTCCTTTCATACTTCATTTAAAATTTATCCTTTATTGGAATTATATGAATACCATCTACCATCCATCACCTCATCTTTGAGAGTCCAACCAAGGGTTCGAGCAATTGAAGAACATATTCAGCACCAACAAGAGGTAATTTTAAGTCTCAGTGAGAAATTTTCCATGACACAAAATCACATGAAGTAGCAGAAATACCAACATCACAGGGAATGAAATTTTGAAGGTGGTGATTGGGTTTTTGTGTGTTTACAACCATATAAGAAAATGTCCTTGAAACAATAGAAAAGGATAACAAGATTTCACCTAATTATTATGGCTTCTTCAAGTGTTACAGAAGATTGGAAGTGTAGCATACAAACTAGAACTTCCTCCGACCACTTGAATACATCCAATATTGAATGTATCTTTCCTAAAAAAGGTAATTGGACATACAATATCAACCCAAATAGTGTTACCAGAGCTTGATGAGGAGGGAATAATCATCTTATAACTAGAATGCATCCTTTAGAAACACACTAAGAGATTGAGGATAAGGGACATCACCAAGTATTTAATCAAGTGGAAAAATCTAGACAATGAAGATATAACTTGGGAGGATGAAAATTTCCTATAGCAGTATCCAGATCTTCTCAACATGGGGGAAGATGTTGCTTCAAAGGGGAGGGGAATTTTACACCCTTAATCATATATCTTGAATGGATGTATATAGCTGAATTGTGGCTATCCTAACTTCTTATCATGATGTGTCTCTTTCATATGTGGTATATTATCATTAGTGGGTCAGCCTTGGTGATGGCCATAACATAGGAATAGTATATATAGAGGTTAGTAGGTAGTAGTTGATCATCGTTTTGATCATTTGAGTCTTATTTTATGGTTTGGAGGTTGCCCCATCAAAATGGCTAATCTATTATACTTGCATATTAAGACTATTTAAATGCAATATTGTGTTCTTTGGTGTTATATTGCTGATAATAATCAAATTTATACAAGTAATTACATTACACTTTATTACACATGCTAGATAGATATCTTGTATCTCATTATCTTTATCATACACACATGCACGTTAACTTACCTTTCTATTTGTGATCGTAGATTATACAAATCTATTACGTGCAACATGGATGTTTGGTGTAATACCTATTACAAGTCCCACAATGGATCCTAGGGGAATTCACTTTCATACAAGTGATATTGTTTAATTTCTCATAACACTTTACTTTATTGGATTATACATGCTTTGACATAATTTTTATATTTATAACATGCTAATGGGTGCTTCATGTGCAACATTTGTTTTGTAGGACTATTTTCCACCATGGTTGTCTATTACATTATTTTCTATTGCTTACTCTTTGTATGCTCTTGTTTGCAGGATTTTCCCTTTTTCTTGTGTGTACACTTGTGTACTTGTAGCCACTATGGCCTTGATTGTCTTGCAACATTGTGAGTGATGTCCCATGTTTGGAACCTACTTTTTGCGGTCTACATTGTCTTCTTGCGTGTTTTCTTGCATCTTAGCTTACACATTGTCTACTTAGCTTACATTTCATCTTATACATTTGTGTTTGTCTTTGCTTGTAATAAAACTTGTCTCCTAGCCACTTTGTTTGCACGTGCCTTCATTTCTACCAAGCACATTCCCTTTTCCCTTGTAGGGAATAGTTTCAGCACAATGGCCAGTCCTCCTTTAGGCCGCATACTCCTTCAGTGAAGTTGCATGTACCCTAAACAAGGGGGGCATCATTTGGGTGAATCCTTCACCCCATACAACATTATACATAACACAAAAAAATAACAGTACAACATAATTGTCAATTTTAGATAGGGATAAGAATCAGACTTGGGTCTTTAACACAATGGTGTCCTTACTAGATGCCTGTAACCAGGGGGTAATTACACAACGATTGGTAGTTTAGCATAGTCTACATAACTCCATACAATGGATTTTACAAGGCATACAATCCTTAACACTTACATTTATACACACCATATGAAGTGGTGTTCTACATTATGGGAAGAAACTAAAGGTTAGAGGATGACACTAGACTTTACTCCCTACACTTCTTCCATGACTCGGTGAGATTGACCCAAAAACTAACGTCCAACTCAACTGGCATGAGATTTCCCAAAAAAATTGTTCATCTATAACAACTTCAAGATCCTTTCTATAATCATTTCCTCATCACAGATCAGGTGCACATGTTTTTTTTACATTTTCAATATTTTTACATACTTCTTTACATAATTTTTATACATATACATGCGTATTTGATTACTTATTTGTTCTTATCTTTTGCAGGTCCATCCATATGTGAAGCAGTAGTCAACATCACCAAAGTCATTCACAACATAAAAAACAACGACATCAACATCAACAATAGGTGCATCAAAACATCTACACATGCGTTTCTACCCTAGGTTCATTTTCATCACCACCTTTTTCATTTTCTCCTCCTTAACATTCATGCTTCGTATTTTTTATCACTCCACGCTTTGTCTTTTCCCTTGGCATTCTTTCTTCATCAATCTACATGGTTATTAGGTACACATCTCTATCTACTTTATGTTACCAAGCTTTTCACTCACCATTATAAAGTGGGGGCAAATGTAGACACAAAATCACACACGTTGGGTAATTATCTAGTCCTAATTACATACTACTATTCATATGATTCCTAAGTAAGAAAAGTACTAACCAACCCATGTCTTTGGACATTTCTTTGCTTTCTATTTTTACTTTGAGTCTTGCACCCTTATTTTCTCAATCTTATTTTTTATACTATGGATTTTATCATCCTAAACACCAATACCTAGCCAAGATGCCAACGCTAGGTGCCCTCGTCCCCTCTAGGTTCCCATGACATCACTATACTTTGTTCGAATTTTTGGGTCCTTTCTAGCTATTTGAGCATCTCATCTTTTTGATAGTAAGCCTTTTCGGGGTTAATTACGAAATTCAAGAAAAAGAACCATATAAATATAAATTTATGTGATCATAATAAGGGAGAAAACACTAAAAATTAGCTATCACCACCTAAGGTTATATACATAATACATCTAAGAGCTCCATTGCATCCATCTAGCACCATCACAAGGGAAAAAAGAGCCAGTTATTCTGCATACACTTTATAGGAGGGAAAGTTTCATTCTATCCCCATGCACCATCTATTACATTTTTTTACATCTAGCTTACTTTTCTCGCTATACAAGGGCGACACGCACCAAGAGCACCTAGGGAAACAATTAAACACCACACACACACACACAACACATACACAAGGTAACATAGGATGAGTGAGATGTAGTGCAACACTCAGTCATAAGTCACAATTGTGATAGCTGAGGATAGGTCTTACCCACGATTTTGAATCTTTATTTTTTAAGATTTAATGTCTGTTTGAGGGTTTACAGGTTCACATTTCATTGCAAATTTCCTACAACCTCAATGATCTTGGTGAAACCTACGAGTGACCAAAGGAGACAAAGAAAACAATTTACGGACCACTTAGAGGAGGTTTCTAGGAGATTTTCTACAGGACCTAGGTGCACAGAAACAGGCCTAGGGCACCCACAAGCACCCCTATCCTTATCTAGGCTCCCTTGTCCAACCTATCTCTCAAGATCTACATTTTAATAGTTTAGTTTATTTGCATAAAATAAATGAGTGTTTTATCTCTCTAATCTCTCTCCAAACCTTGAAAATTTGTCTTGAATTGATAAATATGAAAAGTAAATATTTTGTTCTCACTTTAACTGTAAATTGATTTGGGATTTTTGTTAGCATGTTAGATGGGAAGGGCGGGTCCATGCCAGCGTGTGTTGTTGACCCATGACTATATGGTTTTTAAGGTTGCAAGTAGAGTGACGACTTAGAATAATTGATTAAATTGAGCTTTACACACACACACACATATACAGTAAACTATCATGTTTATTCTACTAAAATGGGAAAGTGTATCATTATATTATTTAGTTTTACTTTTTTATATTTTGAAATGAATGTAGAGCACTATTTTGAAATACCATGTTGTTTGAAAAGGTTAAGGATTTACTAGTGATAATAGGTTGTTTTTAGTAGCATGCATATTTTGAATCTTTATTTTTTAAGATTTAATGTCTGTTTGAGGGTTTTACAGGTTCACATTTCATTGCAAATTTCCTACAACCTCAATGATCTTGGTGAAACCTACGAGTGACCAAAGGAGAACAAAAGAAAACAATTTACGACCACTTAGAGGAGGTTTCTAGAGATTTTCTACAGACCTAGGTGCCCAGAAACAGGCCTAGGGCACCCACAAGCACCCCTATCCTTATCTAGGCTCCCTTGTCCAACCTATCTCTCAAGATCTACATTTTAATAGTTTAGTTTATTTGCATAAAATAAATGAGTGTTTTATCTCTCTAATCTCTCTCCAAACCTTGAAAATTTGTCTTGAATTGATAAATATGAAAAGTAAATATTTTGTTCTCACTTTAACTGTAAATTGATTTGGGATTTTTGTTAGCATGTTAGATGGGAAGGGCGGGTCCATGCCAGCGTGTGTTGTTGACCCATGACTATATGGTTTTTAAGGTTGCAAGTAGAGTGACGACTTAGAATAATTGATTAAATTGAGCTTTACACACACACACACATATACAGTAAACTATCATGTTTATTCTACTAAAATGGGAAAGTGTATCATTATATTATTTAGTTTTACTTTTTTATATTTTGAAATGAATGTAGAGCACTATTTTGAAATACCATGTTGTTTGAAAAGGTTAAGGATTTACTAGTGATAATAGGTTGTTTTTAGTAGCATGCATATTTTAAAATGTATATAGTGACTAATGAGAATATCATTGTTTAAATGATTAAAGTGAAACCTACTTTTCATGTTGTGAGTATGTGGTATTGGTATGGGGTTTATAAATTAGCCAACTAATGATTTTGAATGACTAGGATATACCTCCAAAATGAACAATAGATAGCCATGGAAAAGGAAAAAAATCCTAGCTTGGTCGAAATAGAATATCACAATAATCCCGAATAAAAGGAATAAATCTAACGTCACTAATTTTATGAAAGATAAACCATTTTTGATGTTATGACATGTGCCTATTTTGAATTTTTAGTGTAACATAGAAAAAGGAATTTATAAGCTTGAAACTAAACTTTAGTATAACCCTTGTTAGATCGTGAAACCGAAGTATAACATCAATGATTGTAAGTAATGCAAAGTACATAGGAAAACTTTGTATAACTAATGGAATTTAACCTAAGCGTATAATTAGCGTACATAGAAATAAATAGTCATATGTATTTGTGTGGTATACCATCTCGAGGGATTCTACTTATAATTCCATAGGGAGGATCATGCTCAACATGATGAGTAAATTAAGATTCCTTGTGAATTAGAATACAAGATGAAGTACTTTACCAAAAAACATGCAAGTAAGTGGGTCTCATGGGAAATGCTTATCTTTTTAAAAGATTCAAACTATTTTATTGATATTCATGCAAAACCATTTCTCCTCAAAAATATTTTAGAAACTAAAAAGTAGAGGGTGGTGTGCATTTAAGTACAAACAACATGATGAATATTAATATAATGCTAATTTAAAGTGAACTATAAAGTAATGAAAAGATAGAACTTTATGTTTAGCATAGGAAACTATATAATAATTTATGATGGTATACTATTACAAATGATTTTGCTAATAAATAGAATAATGTGAAACCATTCTACCAGTATCATTTTTGGATCTAAGTAAAACCTTGAGCATATGAGGTGAAAGGAATGGCTATCTTATGTTTGATTATCACACGGAAAATGATAAATATTTCCAAGTCCTTTTTATGCTATCCCCATTAAGAAGGGATAGAATTAGGTAAATATCATCATGTTACACCCTTATCATGATATGATTTCACTACAAGAAATAAGGGAGAGTACCTTCATGAATCCAGTTAGGGAGTTAATATCCCTTGTTAGTGGTGCATGGTGATAAATTCACTAAAATTATCATAAGGATGGTGTGGTCGTACCCATCAAACAAAAGAAACCTTGTTTATATGATAATATGTGAGCTTTGATCCCCTTATTGTTCCATTGGAGGGATTTGGATAGTGTGTGAAAGACAACTTGAGTCAAGGATAACTTTTTTTGAGGAAGGAATATTTATAGGATTCATAGTGGTTAAAGAAAAGATATCCTTAGAAAACCATGTTTGTATGATAGTCTTGAATGATGGCCTTTTACCCTGGTTAGTATTGTTTCCTTTGGGGTAGTTTTGGTTTTGAGATAAAACCTTGTTCAGTGGATGGGATTTGGGCCATTGTAGTATGGGGAAACTATGTGTCATTTCATAGTTGAATTCTTATACTTTCCTGAGTATCCCCTTATCATCTAGTTAAGAGAGGGATAAATTGTGTTTGAACCTACTTAAGGTATTTGTAAAATAATTTGTTAAAGGTACATGAGACCTTGTGATAGGTGTTTCGAGTTACTCTTTTCCTTATGTATAATGGTAATGTGTGTGAACTAGTATCCATAAAATAATGGTGGTTAGGACACCTATTATTAGTTAAACAACTTAGTTGTGAACATCTCACTTTCTTAGCAAAGGCTAGTGTAAATTTTGGGTCACATTGGAATGACACACACTGGGACCTAACCCTTGTGTTATGAATCAAAATTAATGTTTTGAATTGAAATAAGTAAATAAAAAATATGGACATGCTAGCACTCAATTGAACCCTAGAATGAAATGAACCTTTTTTGGAATATGAAATTGTGTGACATAATGACCTTAACCATGATTCCACAAAGGTATTACTTCTAAAGTAATAAAATGTGGTACATACAAAAGTGAAACTGTAAACCACATGTTCATTGGATTAGTGTAATTGTAAGTGTTAGTGTTATGTGAGCCCAATGTTATATGTCATATGATCAGTGCTGATGTAGTAAGTGATATGTTAAAGAGTTTTTTTTTCCATTTTTGTTACATTTGGTTGGTGAAATTATGTGCATGACATTTGGTATCAGAGTGGAGGTTTAAAAACTTAAACCTATGGGATAATCTGAAAATGAATGTTGTGTGCTTGTTTGTTTATGCATAATATGAGTGTCATGTTGAGTCTTGTTTTTGTGTTATGTGGAGTCATTTATATGTTTATCTGGTCCACTTATTGTACTATATATGAGACTCCCTACAAGCATGTTATATAGTGGGTCCCAAAATTCTGTGTCATGGACTTGTACTATGTGAGATTACACATATATCTTTAGATTTTTTTTGATTGATTTATTAGTGCCATTTGTGAACAATAGTACTATGGTCAACCTTTAGAGACAAATATGGAGGTTAGTAGGTGATTGGTTAGCTACTCCCGAGTTTTATTCGTTAGTGGTTTGAATGTTGGTTATGATAATTGACAATTACACAATACATTTGGAAGTATTTGGTTCTTGGATGAATTATTTCTCTTTTTGAAACACTTGACTTGGCCATTTACCTTTACCAACATCAATTAATACTATATTATAGATATAATGTTGGCTTATATGGTGTTATCATCACTAAAACCCTAAGGTATCTTATTTTTACTCTTGTGTATTTGACAACTGATCATAATCCTTAAAATTTCATGGATGACCCTATCTCTTCTATTCACATTTGATGGATGAATAATTAAACTGAAATGATTTCTCCTATAAATCATGAAATTTATATGATATTTAATCCTACATCGATGCATTGACCAATTATAGTTTCCTATCAAATATTTAAAACTATAAACCTTTGACAACCACAATGAACATTTATGGACTATCCAACTGACTAATCATGTTGTAAGTGATAACCCTATTGGAAAATCCTTTTTTTCATGTCATAGTGATACTCTTTGGGTATGTTATTTCTGGTGGAGGTTAATGTTCTTATCTAATTTATACATATATATTTAGAGATAATGATTCAAACCGATATTATGTTAGTTGCTTTATTTTATTAGTTATTATGATTCTATGAAAAAATGTGCACTTGATGCAATATAGCCCCTACATGTGGCCACTAAAGGTTGCACGTAATTGTGATGTGGATATTTTCATGTGTATTTTATTTATAAACTTGAATTTTTCAGAACCAACATTTTGTCTATTTGATTTATTTGGAAGCTTACAGACTCTTCTTACTATTTTTGCTTTCTCGTGAGATTTTCATAGTTTGAATGTGGCTACTTGGCTATTTTTCTTTGGTTACCGAGAATTATTGATCTTGTTTATTTTTGGTATCTCAAATATTTATGTTTTTTGAGGCCACTTGGTTAAATGTCATTAAGAATGTTACGTGGTTTTTCTTATTTGTTTGATGAAATGGTTCTATTATGTTCACAATGTGTATACATGGTGTATGGGGTACTGTATAAACCTAAAATTGCATAGGTGCCACATTGACAATATGGTAAAATTATCTGATGATGATTTTTTATTTTCTAGAAAAATGATGAAGTAGAAATCCTTTCCACTTTCTCTTAGCATGCTTATTTTTATTTACTTATCCTTGTCTCATATTGTTCTATCTTTCTGAACCATATTTTTCTTGTTGCAAGGTTTCCGTGACTTTAATTCATGTAAATTCCATGGAGGTTATGTAACCACTAATATACCTAGACCAGAGGTCATGTAAATTCTGTGATAGTCCCGTAACCACCACGGTGGTCTTGTAAGCACTAGTATATGTAGACTAGCGGTTCCTGTGTAGTTATCCAAGAATCTAAATTGTGTGTTATGTACACGTGTCTCAAGTTTTTAAGTGTCTTTCTATCCCGTTTCTTGACCATTTTACCAGATTTATGGCTTGTTGGATATGTATTGAACTCCTCTTCTTTGTTAACTATTATTAGAATGTTGATTTCCTCTTTTTTCGATGATTTGGCACTTCTTGCTTGTCAAGTTTACTAGACTTCTTCTCTGCCGTTTTCTATAAAAACCAAAATTTTACCTGTATCATAGGTTGGATATTTTTTATTTGAATTACACAATTACTCTACCAAAATCCTTCCAATAAGTAAACAAACAACTTAATACATTTATTTTTTGCTTCTTGGTTACATTTATGACCAGATAGCCTGTAACGAGTCTACTCTGACATCTTCTTGATTTCTTCTACAACTAGCCAACTCTGTTCTCTAGATAGATTGGACTCCCTTCTTTAGAAAAGAAGCTGAGAAGACCAAAGAATCATCATGACATTTGGAATTTGTCACAGTTCTACAATAACTAGGTTGGGGGTGTATTTACAATTCTTCCAAAGCTTTCATTTTTAGAATATTGTCGTTATAACTAAAGAAGCAACACACTTGTTTTAAGAAGTAGAATTTGTAATTATATATGTTATTAGTAAGAATATTTCCATTGATATTTTATTCTCATTTTATCCCTATGGATTTTCCTGGGAAATAATTTGGAAGAGGGTTATGTGCATGAATTTCTTCATTTCTTTGTTTTAGAATATCTATGTGTTTCATTTCTTCATTTCCATATTTGTGTGTGTATGAAAAACTTCCATTGATAACTTCTTCCCTGCTTATCCCTGTGGACATGTAAGGGAAATTATCTCAAGGAATATTTTCTGTCTACACTTTTAATTTTCATCATTCATTATTACTTTACCTATGCCATCCATTTGTTTTACTAGGGAATTCTTAGGGGAAGAGGAAATTGCTTCTGAGAAGTCTTATTTCTTCTTGTGATTCTGAGGTGAAACAATTAGAAGAAGGTAGATATATAAAATTACAAATGAGAATATATGTTTCTTTGGATTAGGTTAGCCTCACATCCTGCAACAGAGGAATAAATGCATACAACTATTCCTTGTTTGTTTCATTTTAGTGTAGAGGTAGATTTATTTTATTTTAATTAGTTTCTTTGTGTCTATAGATTTGTTTTATTTAATTTATAGAAAATAAAAAAATTATAGATTAGAAGTTAAAGTAGATTCATTTCATTTATTTCTTATAAAGCTTCATGGAAAATAAAAAACATTAGAGAGCTTATTTCATTTTACTTTGAGCAAATGCTTGAAAATAAAACTAAGTTAATTAAAAGTGGAAATTTAAGTATCTTTTATTTAATTCAATTTTATTTAAAGGTAGGAACTAAGGTAATTTAGATTGGAAAAAAACATAACTTCTATTTACATAGCAGGCTAGGCTACTTGAACTTAGCTTTCAACCCTCTGGATTTTATCTTGCTTATTTGTTTCCATTTCTTCTTGGTATTCACATGACCATTCCACATCCACTGTAACAACGTATTTGAATATTTGACCCACTTATTAGAAAATTAAAAATTGAGCGAGACTAATTTTAAATTGACCAAGTCTTGCACTAATTAGTTTTTAGAGGCACACCCATGCATCTTACAATCATCGACAAAATCATTACCTTAAATGAAGAAGAAAATATTGTTGAGGAATATTGGCCTGACCATGTAGAAAGGCTTAGACCCTGAAACCCTTGATTTTTACTTGCCACATCTTCCATCGTATCTTCATGACCCTCTTCAGATAGGAATACAAAAAAATGAAGGAGAGTAACCTCACACTCCACAACCAATTTAGGTTTTTTTTGGTTCCATTGATATCGATACTGACTTACGCATCGCGATCATCCTTGATTGTAGTATCACCTCTGAAAAAGTTAGAAAAGCATTCATTACTCTCAATGAATAGATCCCCATTTCGCTGATTAAGAATATTCAATTGCCTTGATTTAGTTTCATTATTCCCATTCATACTACCTATACTCTCTCCATCTATGCATTACCATCCCATCCATCACATTATGGTTGTACTGGCACAACCTTAGGAGGTTGCGTGCATTTGAAATCACATGTTGATTTTCAAGCATACAAAATTGGTGAACCCGACGTGAAGGAATAGTTCCTTTTTGTATCCTTTTACTTTATTTTCTTTCATCCACCTTCCCATCTCCCATTATTCTGTGGGTGTTTATACACCCCCCGAATATACCGGGCCAAAAGTATGACAGACCCATTTCATGTCTTGAATCCTATTACAACCAGGTGAGTATGAAATAGTCACCCTCAATGTCTGGGTGGGATGAAAAATACTCACATAATTTACTATCGCCTCGTATGCCCCATCATCAGGGCTTGAACACCAAATCAATATTTAGGGTTGAGGAGATGGATCAACCTAACTATAGTGCACACCTAGAGTTATCAAACTCTAACAACATGTAAGTTACATGAGAAAATGGTTTTTATCCATGAGTCTTATCTAGACCTCATATCAATATGCATTATGATTCCTTTTCTTCATACTTCCCACAAAATGATGAACTTATAGCACGTCTCACCCAACGTAGTGACCGTATTAATGCTATAGAGGGATCCTTAGATAAAATGCAAGGATATACATATGAACTTCTTTAGAACAATGCTACCACCCCCAGTTAAGATAGAGATCACACCTAAAAAGGTAGAGTCTATAAATTACCAATTTATAACAGGGTATCATATAATTTTGCAAGATAACAATGTACTACATATGCCTAAAATAAATTCAAAACCTTCACCCGATGAGGTGATTTTAACACTAGTGGGTAGGATCAAAGAGTTAAAAATTACCCAAGATTCAAAACCTAGATAATTCACGGGGAAAGGAAACTCTTCCCATCATATTCAAAATAAAAACTATACCCCTTCCACAAAATTCCATCAACAACCACCATCACAAGTCTACTCAGGTGTTCATATCCCTGGTGACTTACTTACATGATCAGGAACACTAGGAATGGCCGCTCATCCTTTATATGCATATCTTACGCAAGGGATGGTTAGAAGTGCATTCTCAAATGCTGCTACTTCATGAAATGTGACATTCCTTGGTTTCTCTCCCATAAGCCCATATCTTAATGCTACCCCCCTTACGTTCACACATATTCAAAGTCTCATTATATGGATATTTAATCTTTCCCTGGTCCTTACACTCAACAAAAAGGGGTTCCTTATGCCCCAACCAATGCTTATACTTTACCTTATCAAACTCCTCTTGTTGGGACCCTAATGTAGCTACCAAATCTTAAAGGTGCGTAGGTGCGCATGATCGAAGGAAGCACACAAGTTAAGGCGTGCAAGGCAAGATTCAAAAAGAGTTCTTGGAGAACCAAGGATGAGCGCCCACAAAGCACAATTCAGGAATTATCCATTTTCGGCCATTTAGATAGAACACATGAAGAACATGGTCTGTTTGGATAAGATTCCAGCTTGGCAACAGGGTGTCCTGGAAGGAATATACCTTGCGATAAGAATATCCAAAAAGCTAATCATGACATGGAGAGGCATGCGCCTGAGGCAATCCACACCTTAACACTTGGGGCTAGATATGAGGTTGCAGAGGAGTTTTTTAGAGATCAAATCCCTATATATATGTGCACCCTTAGAAAAAGAAGAGAACCCGAGGAAGGAAGCGAAGCTCTACAAAATTACTGCGAGAACTATGGGATAAAAGGGGTAGATGATTATAGGAAGGATGTAATAAGGGAATGGGGAATGTAAATTTTGTTTCGAAAGTCTTCATGTACGGATCTAGATATGGCACATGACTATGGCCTCCCCTTCTGTGATATTCTATAGTAACGTTATGAATGAATATAATAAGGTTACCATAACAATTGTATTAAGATCTTCTCTCTGTATTTTCTACATATTTCTATTATGCTTTTGTTCTTGTATAATTATGAACCTTATTTGAATGTTAAGTCTATTTGTGGATTTACAACTTCCTAGTTCTGTTAATTCTGTTAAGCACTTTTACTTTTGATATGACTGAAAGGGTATAGAAGCCGTTATGAGCTCTATAGATTTTTCATGTCCTTTAAATCACTAATTCAAGATCATGAATGATTCCTTCCACTAAAATCACATAAAAGAGAGACTCGGCTCCCTCTCACGTGCCTCGGGTGAGCACCTAGTGCCCGCTGGGTGATAGGCTGGTGCACATGAGGTTCCCTTGTTCTTGGTGGGTGCAAAAATGACTACATCTTGGTTCCATTGCCAAGACCTATTTTTGAAGTTGTAGTGGAACATGGCATACATCATGGTCTATGCAAAAAGTGATGATGGAGAGCTTAACACTTAAAGGTGTTGAAAATTGGTTTTAAATCACGGAGGACGAGTTTGCTCAGAGATTCAGTACTAGACCTGAGTTTGATACGTGAAGATGGGTGGAAGATACTCTCTATCATGAGTTGTACGAAACCTTCTTCTACTGTTTCCCAATAGAGTTATTTGAGTGGCTCTTAGCATATGCATCTAGGTTGGGGTGGTATTATAAATCACACCCTTGGACCCAAGAAACATACTAGAACTTACAAGATGTTGATCTAATGTGGACCCGTGCTATAGATCATTGGTGGAAGGGAGTAATGGCTAGATACACTTTGGAATATGTAATTTCCATGTATTCTTGTCTGGAAGTTGCTGAGTTTGAATTTTTGTGGGAGCCATGAGGATCGTTTTTGTGGGCTATCCCCCTGGCAATAAAAATCTTGATGGTAACCATGAGTTTAGAGGCATTACCAATGGCTAGCTAAACCACTCTGAGTGCTTGGCGAGGAATCCAGGTTGGGGAAAGATGGCTGATATAATGACTGAAAAGGAAAGGGAGGAGAGACAAGTCAAGTATGGTGAAGCACGTGAGAGGGAGATTGCGAGACGATGTGAGGTTGCATTTACAATGGATTTATGGAGGTGGACGTTTTTGGGAGAAGAGGTTCACATGGAGGATGTGGAGCCTGAACAGTTTGTGCTACCCCATCTTGGCAAGCATGGAAGAGAGAATCCTTTGGCTTCTGATGAGATTCTGTCGTGTGGAGAAAGAAGAGTCATTGGTATGCATCTAACCCCACCTAGTGACTGAACCTTGGCACTTGGTTTGTTCGAATGAGGGAAAAGTACAGTTGATCTATTTGATATCAGTGGAAGCAACCGACCGGTGCCTAGAAGATACAACTTCTTGTTTAGGAATTCTATGGCTTTACACACTATTCCAGTATTTTGTGGAATGTTTGGATAAGGCACATATACAGATGGTTTTGGGAGCGTGTCAAGAAGTGGTGGAGGAAATATGACTGGGAGTGGCACTAGTTCACAAACTGTAGGTGTGTAATTTAGTGGGACGACGGGAATGTTTGGCATGACAAAGGCCCTATACCTAACACAGGAGGATCTGGAGGTGGAAGTGGTGGAGCAGGTGGCTCAGGATCTAGTGGGTTCGATGAAGGAGGAAATTGATGGATTGGGTCAGGGGGACAAGGGCCTCAACCACCTCCTCAAGTCTTTTTTGAGATGTATCTGCACTTACCAGATTACAATGGGATAGAAGATGCCACAGAGCATGTGCATAAGTGTGATCTACTATGGCGCGCAAAGGGGATCATGACCTAGGATCGAAAGGCCAGTAAATTTGCAACAACCTTGCAAGGACACACGCATAGTTGGTATAGGAAGTATGACCCTCATCAGACTATTGTGGATTATACCATGTTGAAAAATGCATTCTTGGCAGAATTCCACATACCAGAGTTTGAACAGAAGAGCATAAACTCTCTCAAGGAAATCCAACAGGGAATGGTAGAGAGTGTGTGGGAATATGATGCACACTTTAAAACTCTATTGTCTAAACTATCTTACCATATCCACCCTTCACAACATGCTCAGTGGTTTGTTAGAGGGTTGATCACACCCTTTAGGAGGGATTTGTCTCATAAAACATTCACGGACCCACGTGAAGCATTGGAAGTTGCTTTGCACAATGAGGCAGTTGGTATTGTTAACACTGGTGTTAGCCCATTTGGCTCAGATTGCTGCCATGGCTAAGCAATTGGAGAAATTATCTGCCAACACAGTCCCAGAGACTCGTAGTGGGATGTGGTGCACAGATTGTAACATAGAAGGGCACACAAAGGATAATGAAGGGATATGTACTTGGAAGGTAGTACACGCCGTAGTGGTAAATTGTGAGATATGTCATGTGGATCATGATGTAAGTAGGTGCCCCCTTTTACAGCACGTGATCCATAAAAATGTATCTTGTTATTGTAAGATATGTACCTCAACCACACATGACACCAAGTATTGTAGATTGATTGACCAGATTCATGAGGCAATTGATCTTGGTGTGTGCCAGACTGGCATTTCCAGTAGTTCCAAAGGAGATGAGTGTCGATATGAAGAACGTGGAGATGGAGGTGTGTGCAGGAGGGGATTTCATGGAGGATTTCATGGCCGTGGTAATTACAGGGTAAGAAGTGAGTTCCCGCTTGTAACATGCTTTAATTATGGAGCAACAGACCATTATAAGCGTGAATGTCTAGATCTTCTACAATGCTCCTGGTGTGGGAAAAACATAAGTACGAAGAGTGCTTGGAGTTATATGAACATATGAGTCAGTAGCACCAGAAGGATAAGGACGTTGCCATGGTGAGTATTAAGAAGGCTGATGGGAAATGGCTCCCGCGAGTAATACGTGAATCAAAACTAGAGCCTGTTATGGTAACAACAAGGGTAGATTCTGCACGCACAAGGGAAGTACCTAAGCAGAGACCTCTGGTTTCAAGGGAAGAAGTAGTATATGGGAAGTATCCAAACCTGAATCACTAGAAAGAAGTCTATGAGGAAACCATGGATGTAATTCAAAGCTTACAAGGGGAGATCCAATGCTTAAAAGAGAAAACTAGAAAAGGTGAGCAAATAAGACTAGTAGAAGTACCAAAGGATGACTTAGATGAGGTTAAGGAGGTGTGTAAATTGCTAAGGCAAGAGAATGTTATTCCCCTACTAGGAGCATGGTTGAGAGAAAAGGTACCATGTGCCGGGGAAGAGCACGAAAGACAAATCCTGCATGTAAACCTCCCACCTCACAGCCTTGATTATGACAAAGAGATCACCTTGAATGCAGTAGTGGAGGGATGGCTGTTTAGCAACATCCTCATTGACATAGGCACAGAGGTTAATGTTCTCACTCTGGATGCTTGACATCAAATGGGAAGACCTGCATTACAACCATCTTCAAATGTGTTATATATGGCAAATAAGACAAAGGCAATTCCCATAGGTGTCTTGAAGGATGCGACCATTACCATTCAGGGGACTAAGTTCACTGAGGACTTTGAATTCTTAGCGTTTGCCGAGGTAGATAATTTCCCATCGTTACTTGGGCGCCCGTGGTGCTATAAGAATAATGCAGATCTCTGATTTAACAAGGGGTACATAAGCTTTGAAAAAAAGGAAGAGAGGGTGATTATACCGATTGTTGATGGAAATTCCACACCCTATACTACACCCCTTAGAGAGGAGGTCCTAGATAGAATATATGTGCTCTCCATAAGAGATCCAAAGACCATCCACCCTACAAAAGGATTCATCTAGTTTGATGATGCTCAATATGTCAGTGATACTACAAGTATAGCATGTGATAATTGGGTGCATGGGACTTATGAATTCATTGGGTGAAATCTGAAAGGATTAGTGACTAGGGTAACCATGGTGTGTATAGTTCAGTGCCTGGGAGGAATGGCAATAACCAAGTATTCTAGGGATACATACCCTGAGGTCTTTTTGAGAGAAATGGAAGCTTAATGGAGGGAGGATGAGCGATGAGGTATGTTGGGTTTTGTTTTTATAGGCATAACAGTGAGGTAGTGGGCCACGCATAGCAAAAAATTGTTGGAGTAGCGTGAAGTTAGAATTGCGCTCACTTTCTGATTCTCGAAGAGAAATATACCCACCGCTATCAAGGATTACAATGGCAATGAACCTACCTCTTCCCATATCTAGGCATGTGAGAGGGTCTAGGTAGAAGACGCGGAAGCTTTACCACCCTCCCTTTGGGTGCACAAGTTGTATTCGACACTACAAGGTTATGCGCATGCTTGGTACATCCATTCTGAAACTCACCGCCAAACGAGAAATTGGTAGAAATTAGTGGCTGACCTGGTTCACACGTTTGAGTACCAAAGTACCAAGCAACCGGTTGATGAGGTGTTGCAGGATATCAAGCACCTCACTCTGGGGGATTGCGCCATGGCAGAAGATAGATTAGTAGACTTACTTAGTGGACCTAGCTTGGAAGTGTGGTTCGAAGAGGAGGAACCAAAAGACATATAATTCGAGCACGCATGTACTGAAAAGGAGAAAGGAAAGATGGTATACGTTATTGATGGAGAGGAGATGGAGAGCCTGAATTTTGACCATTCGGTTGGGATGCATGAGGTAATTGATAGTGCAGATGCATGTGTGCGTGCGTATCATGAACCACTCAAAACTAAGAAAGTTAACATTGGCTCGGAGAAGGAGCCTAGGAAAGATATCATTGGGGACTACTGGTCAGATAAGGAAGTATCAAAGATCATCGATCTCTTGCGTAAATTTGAAGATTTATTCCTGTGAGGATACCATGATTTGAAAGGTGTCCACCATTCATTAGGGGAAATGAGGATAAATTTGAAAGATGGTGCGCGCCTGGTCAGGAAGAGGCCTTACAGGATGAATCCCAACATGTGCGTAAGGGTTAAAGAAGAGCTAGACAAGATGATAACATCCGGTATCATTAAGGCTATGGAGGAATAAAAATGGATAAATCCAATGGTGATCAACATAAAGAAGGATGGGCGGATTAGGATATGTGTGGATTACAGGGAGTTGAACGTTGTTTGTATCATAGATCCTTTTCCCACCCCCTTCACTAAAGAGATTTTGGCAGGAGTTGCTGGGTGCAAGGTCTATTCCTTCATGGATGGATTCTCAGGATATCACCAAGTAAGGATTTCCAAGGAAGACCAAGAAAAGACAACTTTTGCCACTGAGTGGGGAAGCTTTGCATACACGGTCATGCCCTTTGGGTCAAGGAATGCACCCGTTGTATTTTCGTGCATAGTGGTACAAGCATTTTAAGACTTCATCCAAAAGTTCCTTCAAGTATATTTGGATGATTGGACAATGTATGGATTGGTTAGGGACCATTTTGATAACTTGAGATTGATTTTTGAAAGATTTTGGTAGTTGATGATTTCCCTCAACATGAAGAAATGTGTCTTTGCAACTCCTTTTGGAATGTTGCTGGGGCATATCATATGTAAAGAGGGCTTACTGGTGGATCTCATGAAAGTTACAGTTATTGTGGGATTAGGGGAGCCCACCAGCCAAAGTGCCATTCAAAAATTTCTTGGAAACACTGGGTACTACAGAAAGTTCATTAAGGGATATGCCAAGATCGCTGCTCCTTTGGAAATATTGCTTAGACATAAGAGTGCCTTTCAGTGGGGAGAGGTGCAACAGAGGGCATTTGACACTCTAAAATAAAGGCTTGTCACCGCACCTATTCTACGATTTTCATCATGGGATAAAACTTTCCATGTCCACGTGGATGCCTTTGGTACAGTAATGGGAGCCGTTCTTGCCCAACCAGGAGAGGGGATTGTTGATCATCCCTTGTGTTTTACAAGTAGAAAGTTGACACCAGCAGAACAAAATTATACAACAACCGAGTGTGAGGCATTGTCAATGATCTACACACTCCAAAAATTTAGACAATATTTTCTAGTGACTCCCTTCATATTCTACACTGACCATATGGCCTTGAAGTATCTAGTAAACAAAGCAGTGTTGCAAGGGTGCATATGTCATTGGGTACTTTTATTTCACGAATTTGAATTTAGAGTGGTGGTAAAACCTGGAAAGAAAAATTGTGGGCCAGAACATTTATCAAGGATTGATTCGCGAGAGGACACACAAAGTATCAAGGAAACTATGCCGGATGCACAACTATTCAGGTCATGGCACGCACCCTCGGAGTTAGAAGACATTGTTGTTTTTCTCAAGGAAGGTGTGGCACCCGGAAGGGATGAATGCAATGGAAAGGAAAAGGTTAGCCATACGCACCACGCCCTTCATGTTGATTAATGGGGATTTGTATAAAATGGGCCATGATGAGGTTTTGCACCGGTGTGTATTATAATATGAACGCGTGGCCATAATAGAAGAAACCCATGGTGGGATTGCTAGAGGACACTATGCAAGGAATGCAACCACGCACAAGAACTTTTTAAATGAAACCATCAGGATTCTATTGGAATAATTCATGGTAGCCCATCACAAGACTACCCCTTATCACCCTTAGGAAAATGGGACTGTAGAGGCATTCAAAAAAATCCTTAGTCACACATTGACTAAGATATGTGATGTGGGTAGGTAGGATTGGGATGACAAGGTGTCAACAGTTCTTTGGGCATACATAACAATGTATAAAAGATTGAACAAGGCCACACCATTTCAATTGGTGTTCGGCACGGAAGCAATTTTTCCGGTCAAATTCATGCTACCATCTCTGCATATAGTGCACGCAGGAGGGTTGGACAATGAGCAATCACTGGAAGAAAGAATGAATGAATTGATGAAGTTAGATGAAAGGCACTTACTAGCAAGATGGAGCCAAACAACTGAGAAGGCAAAGAAAAAGGCATGGCATGACCGTCATATTAAGAACAAACAGTTTGAGGTTGGCCAGATGGTATTGCTATATGATTCAAAATTTCTACGCCATCCTAAAAATTTGAAGGTGCATTGGTTGGGTCCTTATGTAATTTCACACATCCTTGATTTAGGTGGGTGCCAGTTACGATTGCTGGATGGAACAAAATTACCTGGACACTTCAATGGGAGTAGGATAAAGCCCTACTATAAATAATGCTTCTTGGTGTTTGTAAATAAGGTAGTTTTTCTAGTTATTTTAGAATTCCCTTTTATGCTTTTCCTTTCTTGTATTTCCCTTTCATGTTGTTGTTTTGTTTTGCGCTTTGGGAGCCAGTAACCTTATTACTTTTTGACTTATGAATGCGCAGAGGACCTTGTATCATTTTAGTGTGGGGTGAGATGATGAAGAGAAACTTGGAGTTATTCTGCTAGGAGGATTTGGGTCGGTGGAAAAATAAGGTTACATTGGAAATCCACGTACAAAGGAGAAAAAGTGTAAAAACACGAGGTAGGAGAAAGCAAGAATCATGAGGATGGAAGAAGTGCCTTTGGCACCAGTAACACACACGCAAGAGTCTTCTGTCAAGATGGATTGTTTGCGCACTAGAAGGTTGGAAAATTTTTCACATAAGGATTGGGAGCGTAAGGAGAAAAAGTGCAAAAACATGAGGTAGGAAAAAGCAAGAATCATGAGGATGGAAGAAGTGCCTTTGGCACCAGTAACACGCGCGTAAGAGTCTTCTGTCAAGATGGATTGTTTACGCACCAGAAGGTTGGAAAATTTTTCACGTAAGGAGAAGCACTGAAATTTCTATTGTCAGGTTTTGTTTGAAAACACCACATTAAATATTTTTGTACGGTGGTAGGTAGCCTAGCCTTAAATGCATAAAAGTGGGAAAAGCTATAAATACAAGAGTGGGCATTTCATTATTTCACTTTGCGAACACAAGAAGAGTGATTTTATTTCAAGAGCTAGGGTTTTGAGAACTGACTCATGTGAAGGAAAATCCCAAGAACTTAAGCGCAATCGGTCCATTGGATCTACAAACTAGAGCAGAAGTGATTCACGGGTGTGAGGAACGTAGTTAGGAAGCACCGTGATCAAAGGAGAAAAATATGAGATTAGGGTTTGTGTTTTAGGGCATGGGGCGCACGAGGAAAATGTTCAAACAACTCGCAAGTTAACCTGGGAATGAAAGCAAAGGGTGTAATGATGACCACGAAACCAGTTGATAAACCTGCAGAACAATCCAATAAGGGAAAGGGTAAAGGAAATAAGAAACAAGAAGAAATACCCTTGGATACAAATGAGGAATGGTACTCAGAGATGCAATACCCAGATGGGGTTTTGCTAGGGAAAGAGTGGGAGTCCCACATAAGAAAGATGACCATGATCGAATACAATCACTGATCAAGTACAATCACAAAGGAAATGGCGTTGGAGCTGGTACGCCCCACAAATAAATGAACACCTGATGGGTTGCTGATCTATAGTGATGTGGTCAAGGTGAAAATGGAGAAGGTAGGGATTCTCCAAATTTTCGAGTTACCATATTTCGGGAAGCCCGAGAACTTGTACCAATGGTTAATGATGTGTGTACATGAAGAATTCTTCTACTTCACAGGGCGCAAAATGTGCATGACTCCCCAACTAATTTCATGCTTCACAGGCCTAAACTGTGAAGGGGACATGCTCGAAGATGACCTCCTGGATAAGGAGGCAATCAAAGAAACCCATAGCATCCCAGGAATTGAATAAGGGATGAAGGTACTATTATGTCTCAGATATCAGTGATCTGGTGATGAAGATGGCCGCACACCTAGTATCCAAGCTAAATAGACAAGAAAGGTGGACCCAGGTGAGCAAGCCCTGGCTGAATGTCTACAGGAAAGTTGCAGAGGGCACCATATACAACCTCTCCCAATATATTGCAAATGGAATCATAAGCAGTGCGGAGAAGGGAGGAAATATCTTATTTGGAAACATTCTGTTGAAAATTGTGTTCTCAGAAGTCAGGGTGCCAGATGCATCTGAAAATTTCGTGTGGGAGTACCTTGCTGAATATCCCTCACCCACGGAGAGGTTTTATAAATACACATGTGAATCAATGACAGGGGTACACAAGGCATGCTTAGACAAATGGTATACACACCTTAGGAATGCATTCGGGGCTGAATGGCAGATCCCTTAACAACTCCCCACGGTGACCAAAGGAGAAGCAGAGTTCGTAGTCTACCAGCACTTCTATATTGGCAAGTTCATTTTGGTTGATGGAAGCTAGAGTCCATGGTGAAAACTCCCATTCTCATTTACTACCCAATTTTTCCAAGCGGGAGTAAAGAGATACATGGAGTCAAAGAAATTAATCCTTGACTTGTCCACCCTTGACAGAGAGTATAGGGAAATGAGGAAGAAGTTGGTCTACCTAGAGAAGCGCACGTACGTTGAAAGGTACGTGTCGTATGATGTGTATATTGTAAGGCCTTTGACCTTACCTATTGCTGGAAGTAATGTTGCAAGGATTTACCTACGCATAAGGTCAAAATTTGAAAAGGGCATGTACATGGAGGAATAGATATCCATCCAAGATGACCCTACTAGAAGGAAGAATCCCGCACTTAAGTGTAAGGAGAGGGAAGAGAAAGAGGAACAAAGGGTAGTGGAGAAGCAGGATGTAAGTACCATGGGGACAAGTACCTACTTCCAAAAGAAGAAGAGGCTGGTGGTCAAGGAGAAGACCCCAGAACTTGTGAAGCCACCATCCCCTGAGGAACCCTCAGATGGAGAGAAGACCACATCCCCAACTCTAGAGTTTTTGGCAAAGGAAGAAGAAAAGGGGATGGAAGAAATAGAGTCCAAGGATAGAGATGACACAAATGCCTATATAGGAAAAAAGGATGATGATGAAGAGGAAGAGCTGGAGGTAGATCAAGAGCTGATTGATTTCCATGATTCAGAGGAAGAGGAAGCAGAAGATGTAAATGATGCTTTCATCTTTGTAAGGAGGAAGGGAACCCAAGGGGAGGAAGGCACGACAAATGAAGAAAGGAGTGAGGGGCCAAGTAGCAAGGAGCCAGATATGCCTAAGCTCACTCAGGAGGAGGTGAATGAGAAAGTGACAATGGAGGTGAAGAATATGATTAATACCTTGATAAACAAGGAATTGGAGTGCAACGCGGAGCTCGTACTCAATGAATTCAAGGAAGAGCAAAGGGAGAAGAGTGTGGGTAGCAAAAAAGGCCCAACTCTTTTAGTGACTATTCCAAAGGGCATGTGCATGGGAAGTAAACACGCAGAGGAAGGAAAATCAATGATGGGGTATATTAATGACCCTAGCAAAGTTTTGTGCGCACACTTCTAGAGTACCATGCCCACCAAGGAGCTCACCGCCATGGAGTCCTTTGATCCTGAGGGTGGATACCCATGCACAAGAAAGATGTTATCATGGGTGTTCGAATCCTACCTTGATGAGCCCGAGTTTGAGGTTAACCAAGGGGCGATACTAGAGCTATCTAATACAAAGGGGTCAACCCCATCATAAATGCACAACAACTGTCAGATGAGCAAGTATGTAATGCACTCAACAAAGTCTTTGTGGAGGTAGAGGCAAGGCTCTTCTGTAGAAATGATAGGGTTAAAGTCTTGGAGGACCTGATGGAGAAGAGGAAGGAAGAAATAGTTAAGCTAACAAAGGAACTCAGCCTTGAAAAGCTGATCAATGCTAAACTATAACGAGAATTACAAGAGGAGAAAGCTAAATTGCATGAAGTTTCCAAGAAGGTGGAGCTCATCTCCCAAGCTATTGTCATGAAGCACCTAGACCTTAACCCTCCCGCATAAAAATATGGTTCCTCCCTAGAGTTTTTTGAGGACTTGACTTGGATCCTCACCATGGAAAGGTAGCCTTTGGCCTTGGATTCGGCAAAGGATGTAGCTATGTGCTTGGAGTAGGAGGACAAGTTGAAATTCATCACCCTCATAGCTAAATACAACAAGGTGCTTTCTGATGTAAAAGTAGCTGCACAAACCATTGGGGTCGCATACGACCATTGCGCGAATCAGGACAAGGTGATAAGCATGCTGCTTGCCAATGACGAGGCCGACTTGAAGGACTTCAGGGAAAAGAATAAAGGCAACAGAGTAGAGTGAGAAAATATTCTGAAGCTATTGATATCCTTCAGGTCTTAATCAAAACCTGAATTAAAGAGACCTATAAGGTCATTACGAGGAAGATGGATTCCTTGGAAGATCAAGCTAAGGAACTAGAAATGGTGGTAGATACCATAAACACAAAGGAGGAGGGATTAACCTTCGATGAGGTGAGCGCATTGGTTGGTGACCTTTACAAGAGGGCACATGATGAAGTCAGTGCTTGGAACACACTGGAGGCCGACCTGTGGTATAATTTTCCCCTTCTTCTTCTTTAGGCAATTTTCTTTCTATTCTCTCTCTTCCCCATTTCTTTATTCTTTCCCTCCATTCTTTTCCAAGGTAAGGCCTTGCCTTTTTGTACTACATTCTTTGAAAAGGTTCTCCAGGGTAGAGAACAAGTGAAGTTTGGGGTAATGTTGGGACCCTAATGTAGCTACCAAATATTAAAGGTGCATATGCACGCACAGCTAGAGGAAGTGCGCAAGTTAAGGTGCACAAGGTAGGATTCAAAAAGGGTTCTTGGAGAACCAAGGATGCGCACCCAGAAAGCACAATTCGGAACTTATCCATTTTCAGCCTTTTGGACATAACACATGAAGAACATGTTCCGTTTGGATAAGGTTCTAGCTTGGCAATAGGTTGTCCTAGAAGGAATATACCTTGCGATAAGAAGATCCAAAAAGATAATCATGACATGGAGAGGCATGCGCCTAAGGTGATCCACAGCTTGACACTTGGGGCTAGATCTGAGGTTATAGAGGAGTTTTTTGGAGATTATATGCCTATATATATGCACGCCCTTAGAAAAAGAAGAGGAAAAGTTGAGGAAGGAAGCGGAGCTCAGCATAATTACTGCAAGAACTATGGGATAAAAGGGGTATATGATTATAGGAAGGATGTAATAAGGGAATGGGGAATGTAAATTTTGTTTTGAAATTCTTCATGTACAAATCTAGATATGGTGCATGACTACGGCCTCCCCTTCTATGATATTCTATAGTAATGTTATGAATGAATATGATAAGGTTACCATGACAATTGTATTAAGATCTTCTCTCTGTATTATCTGCATATTTCTATTATGCTTTTGTTCTTGTATAATCATGAACCTTATTTGAATGTTAAGTCTATTTGTGGATTTACAACTTTCTAGTTCTGTTAATTCTGTTAAGTGCTTTTACTTTTGATATGAATGAAAGGGTATAGAAGCCGTTATGAGCTCTATAGCTTTTTCATGTCCTTTAAATCACTAATTCAAGATCATTAATGATGCCTTCCACTAAACTCACATAAAAGAGAGACTTGGCTCCCTCTCACATGCCTTGGGTGAGCGCCTAGTGCCTGCTGGGTGATAGGCCGATGTGCATGAGGTTTCCTTGTTTTTGGTGGGTGCAAAAATGACTACACCTCTTCAACCTTCTTTACCCCATTAAGGAGCTTTAATGGTCAAATCTTATGCAGTGGGTACTTACTATGAATATGCAAAAAGAGCCCCTAGACTTTATAATATGAGGTGTCATGCTCCCTTGACCATTTCTAGATCTTCCAAAGTTTAAGGGAGAAGGATACCCCAATACCCATATTAAGGCTACATTGCTTCCATTAGAGAGTTACTCCCTTGGGATGCGGTCATTGTAAAGATATTTTCAAAGACCCTTGAAGGGATATCCCTCGATTGGTATTATATAATCCCAGAGGCCTCTATACATTCTTTCAAGCAACTCATATTTGAGTTCATCAAGGATTTTGATATGAAAAAGCTATTGAGGACATGGATTAGATAATTCTTGTACACCAAGTAAGAGAAAAACAAGTCCGTTACCCACTTCATTTAGAGGTGGTGAGAATTCCTTTATTATTTTGTGAGCACTCCAAACATGGATTAGATAGAGATTTGCGAATTGTTTCTTCACTCACTTAATCAAGAGATTAAGGAGGAACTCCATAATTTTCCTCTTCAAAGTTATGAGGAAGTGTTTGAGGGCACCCTTCACATTCAAAAAATAGAAATCAATAACATATGCAAGAATTATGACCCCAACAAGAGGTTTGTCACCTCCACCCAAAACATCTCCAAATTTCAGAACAGTTGAAACAAAAATTAAGGACCCAATGTCCTTAATCGAAATTGTGGTGTTACAACATATGGCTTACTGAAAAACCCAAGAATCTAAACATTGTGAAAACTAGTAATATGAACAACAAAAATAGAAATGTAAATAACCAAAGGAACAAAAATCCCGCTTCTTCCATTAATGCAGTTGATTTTAGTCGCCCTCCAACTTAGCAAGTTTAGGCCCAGGGCTCAATTATATACCAAAATCAAGGCCAAAGGCCTCCAAAATTTAATTACAACAATTAGTATCAAAATAACAATCAACATTATGGACCAAAATAGAATAAAAACTAGAGACCTAGAGATTATGATCCCAACTTATATTTTGGGTTATGTAGAGTGATAGGCCATGACACTCAGACTTGTAGGGATTATAATAAGTTCATAAAACAACTTCTATAAGAACAAAGACAACTCTTTATTGACATGTTCTTAGCGAACCTTGTAGAAACTCCCCCAGGTACCCATATGGGACTTGTTTCTCTGTAAAATGTTGGCCTTGGAATATATAAAGATCCTTTCCCAAAACACCTAGAGAACAAGAAATCTAATCCTTAGGGTACCAACAAAGGTATTCTTATAGGAACCCATGATCAAGAATCCTCTACGTGTGTTGATCCAAAAGTTTCTCCTAACTTGGATTATAGGAATTAGATTAAAATTGTAGGATTATTTGAGTTAGAGATAGAGCCCGAAGTACATGTTATATCCAAAAAACAACCCCCCTTGATTTTTTCATGAATGAATGGATGAGAAATCAGTTTTCTTAGGTAAAATGGGATTGTCTCTCAAGTTGTGGTACTTGATACTTGAGAAAAACCTCCAAAGAAGGTTGGTTCTTATACATATTCCTAATGCTAAACTACTTTTAAAGAAGGAAATTCAGCTATCTAACCCTATTATAATTATCCAAGGGACTAGGGGAAGAGAAATATGCATAAGAATGGAAATCCTAAGCGAAGGGGATGTGATAACACCAACAAAATGGGTGAAGAAACTCTAATGAGGGAAAAGAGAGAATGGAAATGGATAAGGGAGAGTCCAAATGGAGGTGAAATAGACCCAAGAATTGACTTAACATATATTATACATGAAACACAACTAGATGAACCTGCAAATGATAAAATCATGCAACAAATAAAAAAAGAACAATGGAGAGGCAAGGAAATGAAAAAAAATATAAGTAAGGGTTGAGAAACACCAAAAAACAAAGACTTTATTGCTTTCAAAGTATGCACAGACCATTACATGTGAAGAAGAAGGAACATGAACACATTGTTAAGCTCAAATGAAGGTCTACAACTCAGAGCTTTTCTAGAACAATTTTGACAGAGTTCCCTCACATTTTGGAACATTCCCCCTCTAAATGAGATTTTTTTACATTATATAGAAGATGAGAAAGAGAGAAGAGGGAAATTCAGATTTCCACCTCTAACCAACAATAACATGCATTAAATTTCTAAAAATAGGTATGGTCACCCTTATAAGACCATACCCCCTTGATACTTTACTTAAGGGAGAAGAAAAAGGCACCATACCTCATCAAATGTGGTGGTTGAGCTACATGGAATCACATCTTTTAATGATGGAGAGTATTTCAATTTTTCACCTACCTACCCTAACCTAAATTAAGTAATCCAATTTTTATGGTGGAGAAGATGTTGAGATCTTTCCAATGGTACCAAGTTTCTAAACTTTGAAGCAACTAGGTGAAATCTATGGCCATTTTAAGTTCACAGGATCATGAAGGTCAAGGAGTTTCTCTGTGCGGCTCCATATTCCACAATAAACTCTTTTTGTTCATTGTGCAGTTGGATCAACCAATTAGAGAACCTACGGAAGTGTGGAATTGTTCCAAATGTGCTTGTCAAGGCCACTTTTTCTACATTTTTCTACGGGTTTATGTGTTACAGGTTATCAGAATTTAGGTGGAACTATGGAATAGTTCCATACATCCCCTTTGTTCCCACAACTAATCTCTCACCTGCACCATTGTGCCCCACTCCACTTGTTCCTTCATTCCATTAGTTGTTTGCGTAGCCGATTTAGGGAACTACTAACCCTTGTGAACCATTTCACCCATTCCCTTCGTTCGTGAAACTCCTATCTTACCTACACCATTGTGGATTTTCTTCACACATTAGTCAAAATGCCTCTGTGGAGAACCAACCACTCAATGAAAATGTTTTTTCTATTTCTCCAGGACCCGCAATATCAATAACACTCTCCCATCCTCCGTTCTACAGCCAGAATGACGACGCAAATAACTCAAAGCCCGCGGGAACCATTCAATTCATTCCCTAGACACCCGACTCACCCACAATACACTCAAAAGACCCAATTTTCTGATTTCTATAATGACCCTTTCAAGAGTTTCAACCAAACACACAAAATGCAGATATGATTTTTAAATTGCAACAGACTGTAAGTATAAAATCAATGAATTTATCTATCACCAAATATGTCAAAAGAACCACAAAACATGATAGATCAACTCACCACAATTATGTATATATATATTATGGAATATTAGGAGCCAAAATCACAAAGAAATGCTGAATAATTCACTGCTAGAAATTAATTATGAAATGGAAATTACAGCCACAAAGAAATTATGAAACATGGGTCTAGAAACCCTCTAGATTCACCAAACTCCAGATTCTCACCTTATAAAATATTAAAAATCAGATTATCCAACCAAATTTCTCAAATACTTCACCAAATGCTCCAAACCCTACCCTAGGTAGGTCACTCCACCCTTAATAAATAAAACACCACCTGGAAATTACAAATATATCTTCAAATCAGCCCCTAGAATCTATCCAAAACTAAGGAGAAGGGTTTTCATCCTTCCCTTAACCTCTAGAAAGGTTCTCATCCCCAAATGTAAGAACAAGCAACTCCAAGCTTACTTTTGTCCAATAAGATAAAATGTGCCAACTCTAAATAGTAAATGGTGCCTCTAATATTCTTTTATATCTTCCTTTTGGTGCCAAATTACAAATAGGAAAGGTTGATCTGTATAAGAAAGGAAAACACTAAAGAAAAAATATAATATTAGATAAAAACATAACATAAAGGTTCTCAAGGTTCTCCTTATTATTTTCTTCTTCTTTACCATGAAGAAGGAATGTCAAGAAGACCAAAGATCAACTCTTAGGTGGGAAAAAGGGAAATTACGGTCCTCCCTCCCCAAAATTTCTTATCCTCAAGAAATTGCTAATGCCTGGATCCCAAAAAAGTTTCAGCTACTCCCTTTTTGTAAAATTACCATCCAAACATTGGTGATCCATAATCTCTTTCCCACTGTCCCAATCAACAATATAATATTTCTCTTCGTATTTAATATTCAGGATGAGGGAAACTAGAATCCCACATTTGATTATACAAAATAGTACAAGTATATCATCATATAGAAAATACAATCTTCGGCTATCAAAATGTATTTTTTATGAACCAAGACTTCAAGAGGAACAAATGGAAAATGAATAAATTAGTAGACCCCTTTGGTGGAACCATCTTCAATTTTACCCTCAGGTCAAAGTATTTTCCATCCTATCTTTCTTCCATGTTTATACTATTGATTCCTTGGAAGAAATAACACCATAGTGATTGAATGAGGGATGCAAAGTGACTACAAAAACCATGAATTTTTTGGTACCTCTTCAACCATGTGCTTAGGGGATCCTTCTTTGGTACCCTACAAGTAAAAAACTATATGGAAACTTTGTGATCAGCAGTAGAAAGGAAAATACAATAAATGTAATCATGACATACCGTCAAAGTTCCCTCGATTTCTTCTCCTTTATTGATCATGCTTTTATATACCATGAAGGAATTTTGGAAAACACTTCTAGAAAATTTGTAGAGCTGATATAAAAACAAAACTTAATGATTACCTGGTTGTAGAAGCACCTTAGTCCCCTTGGCATGAGTGTTTTGGAGTTTCATTTGGGGGGATTTGGGCTGCCTACACAAAACCAATGCTAGCTGAGTTGTTCTCCTTTCAAGAGTCCCTATTTTGGCTCTAGTTTTCAACATGAACACACAAGTTCCTTCATGCCAAAAATATTTCATTGAATACCAATCAATGATGTCATAAGAATCATGGAAAGTATGCATAGGATTACAAGACATATGGAAATTGTGAATTGGAACTCTTCCCATAATATTTCCAACTGGCATAGATTTGAACACAAAGTGGGGAAAGCAATTATGGGAAGTAGTAGTTCTTCTACCATACTCAAAAAATTATAAATTGTTCATCCCACATACCCCTTTTTTTCATGGGTATCCAACTAGTATGGAATCCATGTGATGGCAAAGATGATTCTAGCAATCTCAACTTTCATGCTCTTATTTCTAGGCCCTTTATTATCCTCCTTTCTTGGGTATTTATTAGCTTATTTGACATGGTGAAATATACTCCTCAAAGACTTCTACACCAAATCAATTGGAAATAGAGAGTTTTTAGCATGTGTCAACCATGAAACAAGTGAAAATTTCTTTGGATGATACTGTTGATCAAAACCAGTGAGTATAGGGACCTTCCTTACACACTTTGACCAAGGTACGAGAGGAATTATTCCTTGATATGTTTTCCATTCAAAAATGGAATCAAGGGGCTTATTTTCATAACATATCATCCATGAAAATAATTTTATTGCTTTAAGATAGGAATTCTGCAATAAATATGAGTGTAAAGGATGACTCACATCATATCCAAACACTGTAAATGACATATTTACCTCTTAAAACAACCCTTGTAGCAATATATGGTGCAAATAATCCTTCTCATAATGGATTATCCATGAAAGGAACTGAATTACTGTGTAATGTGACTGCTATTCCAAAATAGCAACATAAAAACTCGCAATGGAAAGCTTGAGACACCATAAATCAACCCTTTTATTTCTCTCAATCATACCTTTCAAGCTCAGCTGAGTTACAATGCCCAGAAGAAAGGAATAACACTCATTCCACTTAAATTTAAACACCAAATTTATGCACACAACCTTTATTACAATTGTAGGAATCTTCTAATGAATATGTGCATTGAATAGGAACTAAAAATCAATATCAAATGACTACTAAGTAAAAATTATAAATGCAAAGCTTACCATGTGCCTTCCAAAGGTTAGCTTGAATGATTGGTGCCCCCAAGTGATGAAGTTATTTTGCATCATCTCATTCTTCACCAAGTGGTGTGAATGCATAACATCCTACATAAGTATTCCTGATAGCCATATACATGGAAATAAACACTCATTATCCACAAACCTATTAAATCCTTATTTTTTAGAGTGTTCTCCATAATGGCCACCATGAAGCATCAAACCTCCCATGTGTTTCTCCCTTTCAACAAGATTCCCATGATGAAACAAGTATGATTATGACATATGAGGAAATAAATAATATGAAATGTGATGATTTCTGCCATACCTTGTGTTGTCCATGCATGTAAAATCTTCATGGTTCTTACTACGGTCATGTATATCATTACTTTGCCTCCAATGAGCTCCTGCTATGGAAATTCCAGCAAAATCATTATATTTATTCTCACCTAGAAATTTGTCCTCCATTGCCAAATTTACTTCACCCATATGCAAATATGATTTTCCTCTTCTTTTGGATCATGCTCTATGGCATTCTCCTAAAAAACATGCTCTTTTGTACTGTTGTTCTGAATATCAGTCAATGAATCATCTTTGGTAAGAGTGACGGAAGCCTCTATTGCTTCCAAGGGATGCTCTAACCATACCCAATAATTTTAGGTTTTTCTTTAACACTTTGCCACATACAATCATTAGAAACCAAAGGAATATCATCAAACACCAATGAAATTTTACCTTGGGACTCATCCTTGCGAGTTCGCACATCAAACCTTCCTATGATCTTTTGACTGATATCATCAAAGAAGTAAACCAATTCTTCTCCTTGGGTTTCTATAACATGGAGTTGTCTATCTCTAGCTATCCTTTCCAAATGACAAGGGATGAATTCGAGGGCATCTTGAAAACACATAAGGTTTTTTTGTGAGTATGCCTCCAATTCTGACAACCATGATTTCACTGAAGGTTTTTTAGTGCCATAAAAATAGAGATTTTACCCTTCCATGCACTTTTGTTTCTTCCTCAGACCTGTGGGTTATGGTTTAGTTATGCCATCAATTCTTCAAACTTGAATTCTTCCATTGAAATCCTATACCTTTGAAGATTCAAGATATGATACCACTATAATGACCCTTTCAAGGGTTTCAACCAAACACACAAAATGTAGATCCAATTTTTAAATTATAGTAGGATGTAAGTATAAAATCAACGATTTTATCTATCACCAAATATGCCAAAAAAAATCAAAAAACACCATATATCAAATCATCAAAATTATATATATGGAATATCAGGAGCCAAAATCACAAATAAATGCTGAATAATTCACATCACGAAATTATATGAACTAGAAATTGCAGCCACAAAGAAATTATGAAATATGGATCTAGAAACACTCTAAATTCACCAAACTCCACATTTAGACCTTATAAAATATTAAAAACCAGATTATCCAACCATATTTCTCAAATACTTCACCAAATGCTCCAAACCCTACCCTAGGTAGGATCAAAGTTCCACCCTTAATAAATCAAATAACAGTTAGAAATTACAAATATCTCTTCAAATCAGCCCCTAGAATCTATTCCAAGCCAAGGAGAATGGATTTTGTCCTTCCCTTAACCTCTAGAAGGGTTTTTGTCTTTCTAGGCAAGTCACATAAGTAGGTTTTCATCCCCAAATGTAAGAACAAGAAGCTTCAAGGCTTACTTTGCTCCAATAAGATAAATGGGCCAATTCTAAATATTAAATGGTGCCTCTAATATTCTTTTATATCTTCCTTTTGGCACCAAAGTATAAAAAGGAAAGGCCAACCTATATAAGTAAGGAAAAAAACTAAAGAAAATATATAATATTAGATAAAAACATAACATAAAGGTGCTCAAGGTTCTCCTCCTTTTTTTCTTATTTTCCACGGAGAAGAATGACAATAAGACCAAATATCAGCTCTTAGGTGGGAAAAATGGACATTACACACTCTCCCATCCTTCGTATTGCAGTCGAGATGGAGATGCGTAGAACTCAAAGCCCATGGGAGCTGTTCCATTCATTCACCAGACACTCAAATCACCGCACAATACACTTACAAGACCCAATTTTCTAATTTTTTGACTTAGTATAGGAATGAGGGGCTACGAAAGAAGGGAAGGAATATCAAAAAACCAATTTTCTCCATTTTTAATAGTTCATACTTTCCCCAAGTCCCAATAAATAAGCAAGTTATAAAAAGGGTCTGGAGGTAAATTTTGGATAACAATTTGGTCACTTAACAAGGCTATTTTCCTTCCAGATTAAGGGATCTGTGGCCTTTGAAGCATCCATTCGGCTTGGATTCAACCTGGTAATCTGAAACTGGTTTAAAATTTGAAACTCTCCCCTTGAACTTACATGAAGTACTACTTGAACCTAAAGCTGATCTGAAGTTGGAATTGATCATTCTTATTATATGAATTTTCTCAATTAAGTTTAATAAGAGTGGAACATTGTCTTGAATTTAAAATTCCCCACACCTCTTGAACATATATTCTTTAGAGTCCTCAATGAATCACTATGCAATTAAACCATGCCATACAAACGTAGAAAAACACTGTGTAGAGAACTTAGGGAAATTGAAACTACACTACCAACAAGATAATACAGCGAAAGAACTTGGATGAATTAGAAAATTAAATGACTATGTAAAAGGGAGGGTCCTTCCCTCAATAACAATGCTTGAGATAAAAGATTGGTGGGATTGGAATGGGGAAGGCACTGCTCAGTTCAGATTGGTTCAAAAACTCAAAAAAGTCAAAAAACATGTCAAACTCTGGAACAAAAATGTTTTTGGGAATATCTTCGAAAAAAAGAAAGAGTTAAAACAGAAGCTTCAGGATCTTGAGTTAAAAATGGATACTATGGGGAGATCGGTTGAAGATGAAGTTAATGAAAAGAAAATTCTTTCTGAATTACATACGATCTGCAGTAGAGAAGAATCCCTTTGGCGCCTTAAATCTAGGGCTATTTGGCTTAAAGAGGGTGACAGGAACATAAAGTTCTTCCACATGACCACTCTAAAGCACAGAGCCAGTAATAGGATCTTAGAGGTCTCTAAAAGCAACGGAAGTATCACTAAAGATCCAAACAACATCAAAAAACAAGCACTTGAATTCTATCAAAATCTTCTTAGAGAGAGAAATGTCAGCAATCCGGAAGCTATTTCCTTCATGCTGGAGGCCATCCCTCAGAATAATATTGAGGACCAGAAATTCAGAGATATTACTAAAGCTGTCACACTTGAAGAGCTGAAAAAGGCTGTTTTTTCCCTTGAGGGAGATAAGGCTCCTGGGCCGGATGGATTCTCTATTAATTTTTTTCAGAATTTCTGGGAAATATGCTCAGAGGATCTGCTCAAAGCGGTTAATGAATTTTATAGAACGAGAAATCTTCTAAAAGAGCTCAATAACACGCACATTGTGTTGGCGCCTAAAAAAATGGATGCAAAAGATTTCAAGGACTTCAGACCCATCAGTCTTGTTAATGCCATCTTTAGAATTTTCACCAAAATCATTACATCTAGGTTGCAGCTCATAATGAATGATCTCATCTCAATGCAGCAGAGTGGCTTTATTAAAGGCAGGATAATACAAGACGGCGTGATTATGGTGCATGAAACTATACATTCCATGGAAAATAATAAAAAGGCAAACATGATCCTCAAACTTGATATGAATAAAGCTTTTGACAAAGTTTCTTGGGTCTTCCTTGACAAGATTTTATCCAAATTTGGGTTCACGGAAAAGTTTAGAAAAATTATCAAGTCTTGTATTTCTACAGCCAGGTTCTCTGTGGTTGTTAATGGAGAGCCTGTGGGATTTTTCAACAGCAGCAGAGGTCTAAGGCAAGGAGACCCCATCTCCCCCTTGCTCTTCATCCTTTTAGCTGACAGCCTTGGTAGAACAATTAGCAAAGCGGTGGAAGATGGCCTTTTAATTGGTTCTAAACCCACTTCATTCAGCCATGCTGTCTCTCATCAACAGTTTGCGGACGACACTATCCTTCTTCTTCTGGCCTCAGTTGTAGAAGCTAAAGCTATTAAGGCTCTACTACAGCTCTATGAATCTGCTTCTGGGCAAGAGATTAACTATGACAAAAGCATCATTTTTTTCTTTAATACCCCTGGGGAAAGACAGCTCAAGATTGCTAAAATTCTGGGCTGTAAAATTGGAACTCTTCCAGGAACGTACCTAGGTCTCCCTCTTGGCACTAAGAAAGTCTCTCACACGGTGTGGGATGATTTATTGACGAGATTTCAGAAAAAAATGGCCGGCTGGAAAGGGGCCATTCTCTCTAGTGCTGGTAAGTGCCTTCTAATTAAAAGCACACTCCAAAGTCTGCCCATCTATATCATGTCACTTTTCAAAATTCCTTCTTCCTTCAGAGAGAAAATTGAAAGGATTCAGAAAAAAAAATTTATGGCAAGGCATGGAAGAGAAATTCAGATTTCACCTAGTGGCCTTGGATAAAGTCTGCACCCCTAAGACTATGGGAGGGCTGGGAATAAAAAATATTGAAAAAATGAATGAGGCACTCATTGCCAAGATGGGCTGGAGATTGCTATCTGAGAAACAACCCTGGATTGATGTTATTAAAGCAAAATATTTGAATCAACAAGCTGTTTACTCCTATCTGCACGATGAGCAACTCCCCAATGGTTCCAGTTTTTTGGAATAATCTGATTAAGAGTAGAAGCTTCATAAAGCAGGGGCAGCAAATGGAAAGTGGGGGATGGCAGTGACATAAACTTCTGGGAGGATAACTGGTCCAGTGATAATCTCTTGGAGAGATTTGGGATGGCTAAGGACAGCCTTACAAGCAAGTATGGAACTAAAGTCAAGGACTACATTGAAGGAAATGGCACCAACAAGACTTGGAAAAGACTTTCTATGGAGCGTATTGAACTGAAACAAATTATTTCCTCCCTTCAAGACCTTCTAGATCTCTTCCCTTTGTGTCAGTTGGATTCCAAGGATGAGCTGGTCTGGAGTAATTCACAAGATGGAAAATACTCAGTCAAATCTGGGTATAACCAATCTTTTTCATATTAACCAATCTGATTTTAACTGGAACTTGATCTGGATGCCTGAGTTAACCCCCAAGATAAATTTTTTTCTTTGGCTAGCCATCAGAGGTAAAATTCTCACCACTGACAATTTGATGAGAAGAGGATTCATCATTCCCAATTGGTGTCACCTTTGTAGGAATGATTATGAAGACATTAGTCATCTGTTCATTCATTGTGATTATGCCAATAAAATGTGGAACTTTGTCCTTTCCAAATTTGAAGCTCTTTGGGTGTTGCCAGGAGGATCTTCATCAGCTATGGAATCAATGGAACCCACCATTCAGACATTGTGCTATCAAAAGAATCTGGAAATTAGCCATCCCTCATTTAATTTGGAGGATCTGGAAGGATAGAAATAATATCATTTTCAGAAATAGGAAACAGAATTATAACTTCAGTATTGGAAAAATTTCCCAAGGCATCAAGAGAGGACATGGCCAGATTTAAACCTCCCAAAAACAATTATTACCCTGAGAATGAAGAGCACATCTTATCTAATTGGCAGTTTGGTAATTGGAGCAACCCCGGGAATAGTGTGGATAGATCTTTGATTAAATGGCATCCTCCTGACTCCAATTGGTTCAAGCTGAACTTTGATGGCGCCTCTAAGGGGTAACCCTGGAACAGCAGGAGGAGGAGGGGCAATTCGGGACCACAAAGGCAATCTGATTGCTGCATATGCTGGAAAAAATGGGAATTCAAACCAATCATTTTGCCGAAGCTTTATCTGCTCTCTGGGGTTTAAGAGTTGCACAGGCCCAAAATATCCAGAACCTTATTGTTGAAGGGGACTCCCTTAATATTATTAAACTTCTGAATCAGTCCTCATCTCCCAGCTGGAATATTAAAGATTTTATCTCTGAGTCCATAAGCATCAGTCATACCTTCAACAGTATCAAAATAGTACATACTTACAGGGAGGGCAATAAGCTGGCGGATGCACTGGCCAATTATGGCATTAACATAAATTTCACTACATGGGATAAGGATAGTATCCCTAATCAGCTCCACAACAGCATCCATTGCGGACCTTCACATGCAAACAATCTCTAGAGATATGCCTTAATCTTTGGAGGAAAATCAAATCCATAAATTCTTCCACATGTGCTGCTTTAAAGTATATGGCGTGGCAAATGATATCTAATTCAAATAATAACAAGATTTTTTTAAGGAAATTCAAGTGGAGATATCTGGATTCAAAAATCACGCACGCGGGAGGTACAATAGCTGTTGATATCCGGAATGCTAAGCTCCACGAAAACCGATGATAACTACAAGGTGAAAGCTGACAGGGAAGGGGTTTTCACGCTGCGCGACTTCCCGCAGGCTCAGAACAGCAATCACACAGCCGTTCGTGAGAAGACTAACGGCTATAGTTCCTATTTTTATGCGACCTTCAACAGCAAGAATCGTAATACTCTTCACGCTCAAAGGTATCTTGGAAATTGCTGTAAACCAACACATCACAGTGAAGATGGGAGGGCCCACCCTGTCAAATTGAGCCATGCGTGGACCCTGACTGGAGAGAAAACACGGAGCTTTGGAACATTCTTAGCATTGGCGGCTTCACCAGCTTTATTGAAAGGATGCAAGGGCATGATCAAAGCATCTCTGTTTGCTTTGCCAAGGAATGGAATGGGAGGACAGTCGACTATGGGGCGGCAAAAAATTCTTATCAATGAAGAGCTCATAGCTGAAAGCGACTGGCCTCAACCTGGAAGGGGTACCGCTTCTTCAACAAGAGGGTTATCAAAGAGGTTGAAGAAAGAAGATTTGTGGAGGAGGATGAGAAGCTTATTTTCAGCACTGCAGGCCTGCTTGTAAGCTCAATTCCACCCCCCGTACGATGAAGTCACCCGCATGATGATTCGCTTCATCTCCTTGGAAGGTAGGTTTGTTACTGTCCCCTGCTAAGCACCTTGTCTTTTTGAACCACTTCCGTAGAAATAGGTTGGTTTGCTTCCCGCACTATTTGTTAAGCTCTCTTGAGCGCCTCCATTTTGGAGTTCCAGAGACATACTCGGGCGGTTTCCCTTGCACCAAGGGCTTATTCTGCTTATCCACAAGCTCTGTCTTCTTAAGTATCCCGGTCTCCCTTACTCTCCCAGCCTGGCTCCCCCCTTTGATGGGCTCTGCTAGCCAGCCAGTCCTATCTCCCACCTGCTGCCCCTGCTGCTTGCAGCCCACCCAGCCTTAGGTGCTGCTACCACCCTCATGCCGGTTGCTCATGCTTCTCCTTCTATTCCTCCTGCGGCTGCCCCCTGCCACCACCACCTTGCCTCTACCTCTAAACGAGTCACTAGGGCTTCTACGAGACTCAATCTTGAGACTGCTGCTGTGGGGGATGAACCTCTTGAGCTTGATATTGCTCGTGATCTGCTAAACATTAGAAGTGCCAGTCCCCAGGAGGCACAGATGGATAACCCTTCTAAGAAATTGGAGGCCTTAGAGGTAGAGATTAATTTGCTGAAGGTTGAGGTCAAAAACCTTGCCAACCAAAAAGGCAAAAAAAGCATGGAGGGGGAAGGGAGCACTGACAATAGTCAGATTGATGACATATACAAAAAGCTGACCGCTCCTTAAACTCCCCGCCTTGGGAAGGCTAAGACCAGACATGACTACAATATTGCAGCCTTTAGGGCCATCGAGGAGTTTATCGTGAGTCATGCCAAGAGTGTTTCAAATCTAAGCGGTGTCCTGGCAGTGCTTTGGGGCAATGATAAAGAGAGCAAGAGAACCATTGAGGAGCTCGATAAGATGGATGCTACTCAGATGACCGCGTTAGGCATGTTTCAAGCTTGGAAAAAAGTCAAGATCAGCATTGATCAAGCGGCCAAGAAGTAGTCCTGGATACTTCTGCTGCTCTTTTTTTGTTAATATTACTATTTCTTGGTTGTCATCTTGCTGTTTTTTTTGCTGTTGTTTTGCTGTTAAGTCTTCTCTGTGTAGCTATTTTCTGGGTTACGTGGTATTTATTGTAACTCTTGATCTGTGCTACAGCTACTCTGCTCCTCTCTCTTATTCCGGCTTATAGGCCTTATTTTGTATTCAAGGGTATAGTCCCTTTCAAAAAACTATTTGCCAATATTAAAAAAAACAATGCTTGAGATAGATCCCATTAATTGGGATATGTAATTATTCCCCATCAAATTTTGATAAGTGGAAAGCATTGTTTGACTTGCAACCTGAAATCACATATAAGGCCACTTCCATATTGTATCAAACTTTGAGTGCCTTCTTATTTTAGCTTTTTCTGCATCCCAATTTAAGACCAGATCTCCTTCTTGGAAACTCCTTACCTTTCCTCTCTTATCAAAAACTATTCTTAATCTAATTTTGATCCTTTTCCATTTTTTGCATTGCTTGGTTTCTCAATTCTTCTAGCTCCACGAGCTTTGCATATATGACTTCCATGGCCTCAAAATTGAAATATTCCAGTTGTTTGATGAGATATAATGCTGACAATTCAAGATATATTGGCAACCTTGATTCTTTAACATAAACCAGTTTGTAGGGGGGAGCTACCCATTGATCTTTTGGGTGTGATTCTATTAGACAATAAGGCTGATTTTAACTTTGTATGCCAAGTCCTTTCATTCTCATCCAAGGTCCTCCTTATGATTATCAAAAGATTCATGTTTCTGGACTCATCCTAACCATTACCTTGGGGGTAATAGTTTGAAGAGGTGCTTAAGTAAATTCCATTTTGATAATCCATGTAGAGATTTTTGTGCCAAGGAAAGCTAGAGAATTATCAGAAATTATTGTGGAAGGAACACCAAATCTGGTCACAATACCTTCATAAAAGTCTAAAATGCTACTCTCATTTGCTTCCTTTAGTGCAACTACCTTTGTCCACTTGGTGAAATAGTCTATGGCTACGAGGATCCACTTATGAACCAATCTTGATTGTGTATTGACTAATGCAATGAAATCCAAACCCCATTACATGAATGGTTGATCTACTGAGATGAGGTGGAGTGGAAGAGATGATAACCTTTCTTTTCCTATAAAGAATGCACATTTCTTATGTTTCTTGACTCACTAATAACAATCATTGAAAATATTGGGCTAATAATAACCATCTTTCATGATCCTGAGAGATGTTTTCCTTAGAACAAAGTGACCTCATCTTCTCCATTGTGAAACTCATGCAAAAATTTCTCTATCTGATCTATTTTGATGCATCTCAAGAAAACATCATTCACATCCTTCCCAAATAGAACACCATCAATAAGAACAAAGGGAATGGACTGAATTCTAAAATACCTCCTTTTAGCTTTGTTTAATCCTTGAGGTTAATGGTCTATTTGGAGAAATTTTATTACATCATGAGTCCAAAAAGGGGTGAGAAAAGCATCAACTAGCTTCTCTTGATCATGTTGAAGCACGAGGAAGGTTTCTTCATCAATATGTTGGTATGAAACTAGTTTCTCACATAATCCCTTTCCTTGAAATAGCTTAGTCACCTTGATATCCATTCATATTCCATCACCCTGGTTATCCAACCAAATCTTTTCTCATTTAGATCCTTGTTCAAAAGAAAGTCTTTCACACCGGCATGTGAAACCATTTGGCAGATCTTGTTGTTGGATATGAAATTCCTGAATTTCTTCAAAATTTGTATAATAGTAAGGGCGTGTTTCTTAAAAAATGAGTATATAACCTCATAATCCTCTATACCTTGATTGAAAATACAACATGATGTTCTAAAAAAATTTCATTTAGTTGTACCAATATGTTAGATATTGTATCTGTGCCCCCAAAAGCATACAAAATTATTGTTTTTGTAAAATCTGGGTTGATGAGAGTTGGGTCCTATGCCATTTCTTGTTTGATGGCTTCAAAATTGTTCTTTCCTTCAGTAGTCCATTTGAAGGCTATAATTTTCTTTAGCATTAGTGTTAATGGTTTGGAAAGATTGCCAAATTTTGGTACAAACCTCCTAACGAAGATGATTTTTCCCAAGAAACTTTGGAGTTATTTTTTGTGACTAGGTAATGGAAAGGAAAGTATGACACTAACTCTTTATGGATAAATTCTTAACCCTTCATTAGAGACAATATGGTCAATAATGTTTCCTTCACGAGTGAGGAAGATGCATTTCTTTATATTGAGGGAGAGTTGAAACTGTTTACACCTTTCAAATACATGCCTTAGATGGAGAAGATGATCAAATGAATTCTTAGAGAACAATGTGATAGCATCAAGGTACACAAGAATAATTTTATTGATCACCCCTTTGAATGCCATGTCCACGGATCTTTGGAATGTTTCTCCTGCCTTAGATAAGCCAAATGCCATTTTTTTGTAGGCATAGGTTCCCCATTTCATGGTGAAATCTACCTTGATCTGATCTTATTCCTTTACCATTATCTGATTATACCCTGAGTAACCATATAGAAGATAAAACCTTTCACAAACTATAACCATTTGTAATATTTGCTCCATTGAAGGTAGCGGGTAATGATTTTAAAGGATGCAGTGTTCAAGTCTATGAAATCAACACACAATCTAATTTCTCCATTAATTTTCCACATTGGAACTAGATTAACAACCCAAGATGAGTGCTTGATGGGAAAGCTAATGCTAAATTCAATCAGTTTTCTCAATTCCTTCTTCATTAAGGGATCCATATTTGGATTGATAGGTCTATGTTTTTGTTTGATAGGATTGGAAGTAGAATCCAACTCAATAGCATGTTAAGATAAACTAGGATCAAAACCTCTACAATTTTCATTGCTCCATGCAAAAATATCAAAAAATTCAATACAAATTTCTACAAAATCATATTTTTCTTGTAGAGTACTCACCTTACCAATTTGAAGAAATTTTCTTTCACCAACCGAGATGGGTTATGAATCTCCACCCTTGACTGTTATGTTTGCCTTTTCTTTTCTGAACTGGTCATTGGGGTTGAAAATGTATTCCAAGGTCACTTGGCCCATGGGTAGCTTATTTGATATGAGTTGAACAATTTGGTCCCCATATTGTTTCTCTAAATTTTCCCAATTTCTTGAAGAAAACTCAACCTCTTCTTGAATGAAATTGACAATTTTATTATCATTCTCAAACACTTACCAATTTGTGTCATTATCTGGTATAACAGGCCTCACTGCTACCCTTATATGTGGTTACACTTTGTCCCTCTTAATGTTCTCAACAATGTCAAAATTTTCCCCAACTACAACCAATCTGTTGAAAGCTTCATTTTCCTTCCTTGGAATGGAAAGGATATTTAAGCCTTCAAAATATTCTAGAAGATCCTAAAATCTGTACTAATAAGCTTTCAACAAGTCATTCTTGGTTGTGTTTTATCCTTTGACATGATTCACGATCAATTCATTATCCCCAAAGGTCTGTAATAATTTTATGTTCTTATTTAATTCCCATTTCAAGGCATGAATATAGGAATCATATTTTGTCATGTTGTTGGAGCAGCTAAATTGAAACATGAAAGAGGATTAATACTTAAGTATAGTAGGAGACACAAGGACTACAACTCCTCCCACTCCTTGTCTGTTTCTTGACCCATCAAAGAATATTTTCTAAATTCCTTCTTCCTCTTCACTATTTGGTTTAACAATGCTAGGAAAGGGTGGATTTTCCTTGTGCAAACAGTAAATTGGGTAAGTGCAACAAGTTGGGGGACAAAAAAGGGGTCATAAGTGGACGTCAATTGCAAATAACAACATAATATCAACTTATAGGGATTATTAGCAATACATAAACTCAAAATTAGAAAAATTTATACCAATATGAATCATAGCATCCAGAATCTAGTTTCTGAAATACTATTTTTTTTTAAATGGACAAGTTTAGCTATATTAAACACTCAAAATTCAATAACTTGGTATTTTTTTAAAAAACGCCTATAAGATTGTAGTCCGTTTTCCCACAATTTGAATGACCATAAATTGATATATATTTTTATCCTTTAGTGAGAAGTTAAATGTTGCTATCTGTCTTGGGATAGATTTTATTTTGTATTTTTTAGCAATATTTTATTTTTTATGATTTTTTCCGTGAAAGTGGTCAGAAAACATAAAGAAAATAGAGCACTTTCCATTTGCCCACCATAACTTCATAAAAAATATTGAAATCAAATAATTTTTTTTGAACATGTATATGATTTCACCACGGTTGGGATGGTATAAGTTTTATCACATTCTGACAAGTGAAACAAAATTTGTAGTCTTAAACGTAGACATAAACATTCACGAGAAAAAGTGTCTTAAAGACCTACTATTAATAAAAAATTTATAAAATGATATTTATCCTATTCTATTCACTTTAAAATCAATATTTCTATAAAGATAACAGTCTCCCCTACATGATGGTACCATTTTATGACATATTTTTGAATTTTTGGCATGGTTCAAATCCACGGAATACTAAATTTGATGTTTTGTTGTTTTTGATGTAAAATTCAAGATTTGATGTCCACTTAATTGTCCCCCAACTTGTTATACTTACCCAATTCCAAAACAAATTTCCTCCACATACTAATATAGATCAAATTTATAACACCCATTTTCCCACTCATCAAGTAGTAAGTAAAAAATGCCCTCAATCCGAGTATCTACATCTTGGACATTTGGACAATCATCTTGATCAAATATGGTATAATTTGTATTGATGGGGTTGGGAACATAAGGCTATATATTATATGTGGCAATAGGTTCATATTTAATTTTAGACTTAGTTCCATACCTATTCCTGAAGAGCATATGAGACCAATCAAATGATAGATATCCTCCAATTTTGGAAGTGAAGTCGCTAAAGAGACATAGAGTGAATAATGAGGGAAAATCAATTATGAAAATTTCTTGAGGAACTGAGAAGTTAGGGCATGCATGTAGTGTGAGGCTTAAACCTCTTATAACCCCAAAAGTTACTACTATTGTTCCATCCAATTGTACCACCCCCTTAGAAAGATATTCATACTTGAGGCCTAACTAGTTTGTAATTTTCATGGGCATGACAAAACTGCTTGCTCCAGAGTCAATCATACATTTGTGAACCAAATGATTACCAATCATAAAAGTTACATAGAAGGGTGGATGTTTCATGTTATTTATTGGATGATACTCATTTTTTTGCATTGTATTAGTGAACACATTTCTTGTCTCTTTAGGTAATTCATTTAGAAAAAAGAGATTGGCCATAGTTTCTTGAAAGAGATTTCTTTTCCTTGGAATTACTAATAATTCCAAACTAATTATGATCACATTGGTTTTCTTCATCTATTCAAGGATGCTAAAAGGAGTGGAATTATTCTACTATCTTACCTTAATTACATTAACCTTTTCTTGCACTTGAGCTAGTATGGAAGGCCCTTTAGGCTGATTTTGCACGTTTAGAGCTATGTTTGAGTTGCCACCTCCTTTGAGTGTCAAAGAAGGTTGAGAAGGAAATACATTTTCTGATTGTCATTTCTCTTCTTTAATCTATTATTTTCATCCAAATCTTGTGGAAGAGTATGATTTATCCCAAAAAGTCTTCCACTTTCCAGTTCACAAGTGAAGTGTTACTTGGTGGTGTCTCTTGAGTAACAATCTGCTATTGATTTTCCTTTGTTGTTGTATCTTGAGGAACAAATGAAATTTGCACCATCAATATTGGTTCAAAATGTCATTGGGGCATGTTGCTTAGTTGTGTGGAAGATTAAAAGGGAAACACCACTCATAATATTGCACAAGTTTATTTTGAAAAAGAATGAAAGCTTGAGATGAACTAGCCACATTTGGGTAATATGGTTGAAATGATCTTGCAGGAGGAAATTAATTCTGATTTTTAGGGGAACCTTGGGAGGAAGGTTTTTTAGGTTGATAAGGGGACTTGTTAGGTTGGTATGGAGGCTCATAAGGTCTGAAAGTTTAAGCTTGTTGTCTCTTAATGGATGCCAACTCATTCCCAAAATTTTGTAATTAGTTCATCACCTCTTACAACTCAGTGGAAGTGCTTGAGAAAGTAGACACTTGACTAGAAATTTGTTTTCTTAGGGTTAGTACAGGAGCTAATTTAGGGGTTTGATGAGAACTAGGTGTCTCAATATCTGGGAATATGAGAATTGGAAGTATGGGATCAAGTTTCCTAGCCTGAATAAGACTATTCTCAACCCTAATAATAATGTCATAAGAACTTGGTAGTGTTATACCCTCCATATATTGAATAATGAATGAAATATACCTATTTAATTCCTTTAGATAATATATGAATTCATGTTGTGGTGTAGGTCTTACCACTGGAGGAATTTGGTCCCGAATCCTCTGAAATCTGATGTTAAAATCAGTTATCTACTCATTAGGGGATCTCTTTGTTGTCTCTAGATGCTCTACCAAAGATAGGTGATATGTTGTACTAAAAATGATTACATAGGGATATGCCAAGTTCACCCCAATTATGAATTAAATATAGTCTAAAACTCTTGTACCATTGAAGAGATTTTCCTTTGAATGATGAAGCCAAGAGTCTGACTGTAACATCATCTTCACTTATAAAATGGACCAAACAAACATTAACAACATATTAAATATTATAAGATGGGGTAGTATAGTTTTCACCAATGAAGAAAGGGATGGTTTTAAGTGTAGAAACTATTATTTCATGTTGTACATTGAGGGCTACAGGACTACCACCATTAAAATTGACAAAGGGATTTTTTTTGAAGAGCCATGAATCAAATGGATCTAAAAAACCTAGATGATTGAAATAAGGGCATACCAAGAGGAGTAAAGAGGAATTTGTTTCATGGTGATGGTGATATTTGAATTGATCTTCATCTTCTTATTCTCCTTGGTGACAACTGCAAGTAATCAAAATATCCTTCTTATGTTGATCTTGATCTTGTCTTAATCCTTCTCATGAAACTTCTCGTCATGTTATGATTCATGTGTTTTTGTTAATGTAAAGTCCCATTAATGAAAAAGAGGATGATGGAGTGGAGTTATATCATTCTCAGTATGATGATGATATAGTTTTTCAGGTATGTTAATGGTTGCATGAGTTGATTCAGTGAGAATGGCTTGTTCTAGCAAGCCTTGTTAGGTGATATAACTATCCTAGGTGATGGTGCATGATGTCTGGATATTATTGATAGCTTGAAGATTATGTTGAAAACATGTAAATCATGTTTTTACAGTTTTTAGGCACTCAAATGAGGTTTATGGTGCAGGTAAAGGTTAAAGACCAAGTTTCAGGTGCTCATCTAAACCAAGTTTAGGTGTTAGGAGGAATGAGGTTGAGATGCAAAGCTATGTGAGCTCATGGAAGTATGTAAGGATGTCATACATGATTTTTCAAGTATGTTAGGACCTTTTGGAGAAGTTTCATGCTGATTTATGATGTTATTTTAGTTGACTATAACATAGACTATGCAAAACCCTAAGGGCTAGATATGTAAATGAGATGGGTTGTGAAGCTGGAGACATATTTGAGTTATGCCAATTATTTGAGATGAAAAAAAGAGGTGTCTTAGAAGTGTGAGAAATACTTTGAGTCATTCTTAATATATTTTTGCAAGATAAGTTAGTTTTGGTGAAACTGGGTCCAAGAAAGGGTACTTTCTAGCTTGAATTGCACCTTCTGATGCTCACCCTAAATTGTGTGATTTGCGTGGGATGTTTTGGATTTTAAAGATGTTTCTACATTGAGTTTAGAAGGTTTCAAAAAAATAATGAGGTCACTTCATCTTCACATTTTTATGAAACAATGTTAAGAAGGTAAACAACTTTTTTGTGTGCTTGAAACCTTAGCTCAAAAGTAGTAAGAGATAAAATGCTTATAAGGACCAAGAAGTTATTTATGGTGTTGGGGTTAGCACACCAGTTGTATAGATAATATATCAAATCTAAGCATACATGCAAATAAAAGTGGATATTCTACCAAAAGAAATATACAAAACAAGAGATATAAATCAACACCAGATTTAATGTGGTTCACCCAGTGTGGGCTACGTCCACCAAGAAACAAGCCAATATATTATCCAAAGCTTTCACAAGATATACAATGAAGATTTACAATCTTCCACACCTCTCAGATGTACAATACTTTCTTTCACTCAAGCTTTTGCTTCTTCTCCAAGAATTCTCTCTCTCACAATTATTCTCACAATAATCATCAAATTTTGCAAGTTATTCTTAATTATTACTTCTAAACCCTATATTTCATGCTTATATAGGCATATACAAACTTAGGGCACTTAGCCATGCAATTACAATCAATAGATCTACTTTAATACTAAAAATAGATCTAATTCCTGAGAGTTAAAATAAAACACTCCCGCACAGGTAACCGATGCCAGGTTAGCCCTAACCGATGTCAGTTCCTCCTTTCCTGACCGATGCTGGTCATAGGTGACCGATACTGGTCCCTCCATAACCGATGTCGGTTACTGTGTTTTCCAAAAAGTTTCATATTTCATGCTAATCCGAAGTAATTGAGCTTCACAACTCAACAATCTCCCACTTGGAGATTAATTACTACACCATACATGTACAACGTCATTCTTGGATCCTTAGCTTTTTTTATTCCTCTTCAAGTCTCAAACTCGAAGACCAATAGAAGTGGAGTGTAGCTCAAACTTATCCTTTGCTAATGGATTTGTTAGCATATCCGCATAGGGTTCTCACTCATATGAATATTTTCCAAATTCAACTGCCCATCCTCCAATACCTGCCATATGAAGTGATACCTCAACTGAATGTGTTTCATTCTTGAATGAAATGCTGAGTTATTTTCCAAATGAATTGCACTCTGATTGTCACTGAACAATTTGCAATCATCTTTCTCCTTTCCCAACTCTTCTATGAACCTACTCATCCATATCATCTCCTTGCTAGCCTCTGTAGCTGCAACATACTCTTGCCTCTGTAGTAGAAAAAGCCACAACCTTATGCAATCTTGAAATATAGCTAACTGCTCATCCCACCTATTATGAAAATATATCTAGTAGTGCTCCTCCTACCATCCAGATCTCCAACCATATCCGAATCAACATAGCCACATAATGAAATATCCTGAACCTCCATAGCATAACTACATGCTAGATGTCCCTTTCAAATACCTGAGTATCCATTGGACTACTTTCCAATGCTCTTTACCTGGATTGGCCATATATCTACTCACAACTCCCACTGCCTGTGTAATGTCTGGTCTGGTACAAACCATAGCATACATGGCTCCCAACTTACTAAAGCATATGGCACTCGTGTCATGTATTTGACCTCCTCATGTGATGAAGGACACTGATCTTTGCTCAATTTGAAGTGTCCAGCCATAGGTGTACTAACAAGTTTTACATTCTACATCTTGAACCTTTCTAACACCCTATAGATATAATCCTCCTGAGAAAAATACAATTTCTTGTTCTTCCTGTCTCTATGTATTTGCATGCCAAGGATTATTTTTGCAGCTCCTAAATCCTTCATAGAAAATGTGTGAGATAGCTTTCCCTTAAGCTCACCAATGTCCTGCATACTAGATCCTGTAATAAGCATATCATCCACATACAATAACAAAATAATATAGCTCCCATTTTCAAGCTTCTTGAAATAAACACAATGGTCAGATTCACATCTCAAGTAACCATGCTCATGCATAAAACTATCAAACCTCATGTACCATTTCCTTGGAGCTTTCTTGAGCCCATATAGGCTCTTTTTCAACCTGCACACTAATTTCTCCTTACCCTTGACTTCATACCCAAGCGGTTATTGCATATAAATCTCTTTCATCCAAATCACCATGAAGGAAATCCATCTTCACATCTAGTTTCTCTAAATGCAAATCCTCTACTGCAACTAAACTCAATACAGTATGAATAGAAGTCATCTTTAAACATAGAGAAAATATTTCACCAAAGTCAATACCTGCTTTCTGTGCAAATCCCTTTACTACAAGCCTTGCCTTGTACCTTTTTTGTCCACCCTCTTCTTCCTTGATCTTGTAAACCCACTTGTTCTGCAATGTCCTCTTACCTGCTGGAAACTTAACCAAATCCCAAGTCTGGTTTTGTTCCAAGGAGTCCATCTCCTCATCCATGCCATGCTCCCACTAGACGTGGGTCTTATCTTGCATTACTTCTTCAAAACTCTCTGGTTCACCATTATCAGTCAATAATAAATAAAATAGAGAAGGTGTAAATATTTATGGAGGTTTACTTACCTTTTGTGACCTTCTCACAAGAGTTTGGGGTACCAGAGGCTCATTCTGGACCTCCTGGACATTTGTATCCAAATATGTTAGTGACCACATCGGTCACCTTGTAACCAACATTGGTTCTACTAACCGATGCCATGGTTTGGATCTTCTGTAACCAATACTGGTTCTTCTGACCGATGTCAGTCAGGGGTCAACCAACATCGGTTACTATGTAACCCTGTCAGTATTACTTTTAAATCTAAGAGTTCATTTTCATTCAAAAACTTCTCAACCGGTTCATCCTTGGGTACCAAAATTTGATCCCTGTACATTCTCTTTTCATTCCATTCAATATCATGACTCCTAATAATTTTAGAATTCTCTAAATCCCAAAAATGAGAATCTGAAATCACTAGATCCATAACCAATGAAAGTGCATCTCTTGGATTTTGCATCCAACTTTTTTCTATTTTCCTTATCAATATGCACAAAAGCTTCTGAACCAAAAAATTTAAGAAAAGAAAGATCTACCTCTTTTCTGGTCCAAGCTTCCTCTAGTATTCCTCCATCTAGTGAACTTGAAGGCCCATGGTTAATCAAATAAATCGTTGTATCAACTGCTTCTGCCCAAAACTGCAAAGGCATAATCTAAATGTATTCTCATACTTCTAGCACGTTCCATGATTGTCCTGTTCATTCTTTCTGCAACACCATTCTCTTGTGGTGTTCTTGGAATAGTTCTTTCTCTACGTATCCCATTCACTGAACAATAATCATTGAAATCCTTGCTACAATATTCACCACCATTGTCAGATCTAAGGCACTTTAACTTTGAATTTGATTCATTCTCAACAAGGGCTTTCCATCTTTTAAAAGTCTCAAAAACATCATATTTATGTTTAATACAATAAACCCATACCTTTCTTGTAGCATCATCAATGAAAGTAACATAATATTGGGATCCTCCATGAGAAGCTACCTGAGATGGTCCCCACACATCTGAGTGTACAAGCTCCAATTTCTTCTCCTTCTTAGTTGCCCCAACTTTGAGAAATCTCACTCTCTTTTTCTTTCCAAATGCTCACAGAAATCAAGATCTAAATATTTCAAATCTGATAACTTACCCTTAGCCTTTAAGATTTGCATTCCTTTTTGACTCATATGGCCCAACTGATTATGCCACATGCATGCATCTGAATCTGAAGTAGATAATGTAGAAAAGGAATCAGTAACATAGGTAGATAAATATAACGTTCCTACCTTCTTACCTCTTGCCACAACAAAAGCACCCTTGGTGACTTTCCAAGAGTCTCCTATAAAAGTAACCATGCAACCAGATTCACCTAGTTTCCCTACAGAAATAAGATTCCTCCTGAGGCTTGGCACATTCCTCACATCTTTCAATACCCATGTATTTCCATTCTAAAATTTTAGATGAACTTCCCCTTTACCAGTAATACTGCAAGGTTCATCATCACCCAAATAAACATGCCCAAAATTTCCCTGGACATAATTTTTGAAATAACCCTTATTAGGGGTTGCATGGAAAGAAGCTCCTGAATCTAAAACCCATGATTCAATTCTATTATCTAAATAAATAATAAGATCATCTTGCATTACCTCTGATGTAGCAAGATTTTATTCTTTACCTTTGTCTGGTTGTTGGTTCTCTTTATCCTTTGACCAACAATATTTCTTTGCATGTCCTTTCTTTCCACATTTCCAACAAGTAATTCCCTTACCTCTTGGATTTAGATCTGTTATCCCTTGACTTTGATTTCCCATTACTCTTACTCTTGGATCTCTCCTTCTACCTGCCCCTACTTTCTACATTCAAAGCATTCCCAGATGATGATTCCTCTGTACTCTTCCTGCGAATTTCTTCATTCAAGATTATACTAACCACATCATCAAAGTTCAAAATATTATTAGACATATTTTGTATTACTAACAACCATTACCAAGTTATCCCAACTATCAGGAAAATAACATAAGAATAAAAGTTCTTTCACTTCATCATCAAATGGTATATCAACCGATTTTAACTGATTTACAATAGATCAGAAATCATTCAAATGACTAGATGTAGATCCACCTTCATGCATCTTAGAACTAAATAGTTTCTTCATCAAATAAATTTTATTTGAAGCACTAGGTTTTTCATATAAATTAGCAAGATATTTCATTAACCCTACCATAGAAGTCACTTCTGTAATATTGGAAGCCACAGATGCTGCAAGGCTCAATCTTATAGATCCCAAATCCTTTCTGTCAAGAATATTCCATTCTTCATCAGTCATCTTCGTAGGTATAGAATTCTCATCTAACAGTAAATACAAATCTCTTTGATACAGATAATCCTTAATCTGCATCTTCCATAATTGATAATTTCGGCCATCAAACTTCTCTACCTTGTATTTTTTTTCTTCTGCCATTGTTGTAGCTCCCACTCAATCAGAAAACCCTCTGTGAGTAAATATGTCAACACACAAAACCCTCAAACAAAGCTATCTGATACCAGTTGTTGGGGTTAGCACACCATTGTACAGATAATATATCAATTCTAAGCATACATGCAAATAAAAGTGGATATTATACCTGAAGAAATATACAAACAAGAGATATAAATCAACACCATATTTAATGTGGTTCACCCAGTGTGGGCTACGTCCACCAAGAAACAAGCCAATCTATTATCCAAATATTTCAACAAGATATACAATGAAGATTTACAATCTTCCACACCTCTCAGATGTAAAATACTTTCTTTCACTCAAGATTTTTCTTCTTCTCCAAGAATTCTCTCTCTCACAATTATTCTCACAATAATAATCAACTTTTACAAGTTCTTCTTAATTCTTACTTCTAAACCCTACATTTCATGCTTATATAGGCATATACAAACTTAGGGCACTTAGCCATGTAATTACAATCAATAGATATGATTTAATACTAAAAATAGATCTAATTCCTGAGAGTTAAAATAAAACACTCCTACATAGGTAACTGACATCCAATTTTCCCTAACCAATGCCGGTTCCTCCTTTCTTGACCAATGTCAGTCATAGGTGACCAATGCCGGTCCCTCCATAATTGATGTTAGTTAATGTGTTTTCCAGTAAGTTTCATATTGCATGCTAATCTGAATTATTTGAACTCCACAAATCAACATATAGTGCATGGATGATTATTTTATGGTGTATCGGACTCCTCCAGGTTTCCATAAAGGTATGGTATATCTTGTGGTGATGAGTGGACCCCACTCACATAGGCCTATTTTTTAAAAATTTAGTTTAGGACAAGGTTTTCTAAAGAAGTTGCAAACTAAATAAAAATTATGTTGAGTATGTTCATTTTTATTTATTTCCATGGTTGTTTTAGGTAATGATGATCCAGTTAAATGGTCAAGTGTGCCCTATTTGAGAAGACTAGTCAAAAGGAAGTTTTGGGGTAGTTTTTAGAAATTTACAGAGATGGGCTTGGTTGAGGGCCATCCAATTCTAGTTTGAAGGATTTCCAATATGTTCTAGAAAGAGGATTCAAAGGGATTTCCATTTGTATAATTTTTTTCTCTTGGTGATTTTATTTGATGAATCTTTCAGGTCAATTTGTGAAGAAGAAGGTATGTTAGATTTCAAGACATGCCTGCTCAGGCTAAAAGATTGAGTTGGTTGAAGTATGAGATGGATGTGTTGATGATTTATAAATTAATAGAGAGAATTGATCTCTAGTTTGAGTTATTTCAAGTAGTGATTTTCTATTCACCCTTTGAAATAACTTGGATGATCCACCTATTATCTCACTTCTCAATAACATGGAATGACTGTATGGAATCTATCTGATGCGAATTCATATCACTTATTGTTTTATGCTAAATCAACCATCCATTGCTATGTAAAACTATTATGAATAGTTCAACCCCCAAGTAACAACTCCAGACTACAAAAAATCCTATAGAAGCCACAATTACCGGTTTCTCACCTTACTAACCCCTATTGATTCTAGTATGTAGATAAATTACAAATATGGTCCACATAATTAATGCCCAAGTCTCTTTTGGATCCCAGATCCACTAAGATACCCATGCTTCATTGGTCCATACTACCCCCAAAAATAATATCTACAGTTAAAAGAGAAAATCCTAGACCAATGGCATGATAAATCCAATTATCTAATTTGATAGTCAATTTCCATTTACGATAATTTGTAAATGGAAAGTAAAAATTAAATTTATATTCCATTTTTCTTGGTCGTCTAAATACCAATTTAGAGTGGGAGGGAAGGATCGTAAAACATCCCAATTTTAAGACTTTAGAAACAAGGGAATTTTTTAAATATCTTGCATAATGTTCTTTGTTCTAAATTAATATAATTTAGAACACACATTCCAATTCCAATCCATCTCATAACAAAAAACCATATGCAACTGTAAATGACTCGGTGAGACACTTATCTCTCATTCCATGACTTGATATTAAACCAATCTCTCATGTTAACTTAATAATGTGTATACTAGGTATAAATGGTTCCTTTACAATTTTAGGAGAACCCAAGTGTTCTTTCTAATAAGCCTATCTGAATATCTGTTACCAATATTCATGTGAAATCCTACATATTAGACTAGGTGACATAAGACAATGTAACTAGTAGCTTGCGATACTTTGGCTAAAGTTTTTAAATATGATTAACATGTTTACATTCCTAGATGGCATAATCATTAAAAGGAATATGTACCTCACCACACTTGTTTTGTTATCTAGAATGGTCTTTCCTGACTTCTGTCATTTTAACGTGATTCGAGGTATCACACTAGAGAAGGGAAACAACATACACTAGTGTGGAAGACTACTCGTGGTGAGTAAGGATACATAAATATACTCAATGGAATTATGTCGATTGGGTGTGTCTAGTTAACATACTTCAATATGATTTGACCTCAACACTAGATCATGTTTCTATCCATGTTTAGGGTAGAATTGTGATCCAATATTTCATTTATGTTAATCGAGTTAATCGAACTAAGTGGAGTGTTGAGGCATAACAAGATGCATCATAGTATCCTCATAATGACCCCTATCATTATGAAGTTACTATGTTGTAACTGTTATGTTCCAACATCCAACTGAGATTCCTCAACTAGAATCACATACTTAATATTAAAGTTTGCTAACCCATTTAACCATTGTCTTAAAGATTAATGATAATAACGCTTTAAGATTCAACTAAGCATCATTTAACCTATAAAGGTTACAAGGTGTAAATTACATGAGAGGTAGGTATGCAGATGAAATATGATTCCCTAACCATTCCAAATACTTGATTAAGTTTATTTTAAATGAATCATCTTGTATCATATAACGACATGATTGATCTTAATGTTATGTAGGTGTATTCATTAGATCTTTTCTTATTTCAGCCTTAGCTTAAAACAAGCTTATTTAAAACCTTTACTTTAGAATTCATAATGATGAAGTCTAAATCCTTTTAGTTCCCCTTTTAAGAATTCATATTTTGATTAAAGAAATCTATCTAAGGAAGAACACAGTCAACTATTTTCATAATATATTCATAACTCTTAACAAGATTTCAATTAAATCTCTATGATTGATTTAAAGGAAAATATCCTTTCTCCGTTATCAAGGAATAATGTCTGATTATAAAAACATATCACATATGTTGTAATACAACAAAGAATTCATACACTTATATATATAATTCATTCATATTCCCTTTCCATTATTTAAGAATATACTCTAGAGTAGCAACTATTAGTTTTATCTATTTGAAGTGAAAATAAACCAACTAATATTTCAGATCCTCAATCCAATTGTCTTATTTATTATAAGACTATTAAGTTTTGTAATCCTATAACAATTAAATATCTAAGCTTCCCCTTCATTACTGATATTACTTAATAATACATCCCAATTTATGCCAATGAAGGTATCACAATAAAGTAGTAATAAAAAATCATCAAACCATTTATTTATAAAAAAGGAGTGAACCATTCACTGAATACAGAAATATTTTAGGGATTACAAAGTGTCATTACAACAATATAAAACTAGTTTTATTACATCTTCCTTTTTTGAAAAAATTACATCTCAAGTAATGACGCTACATAATCATAAAAGAGACAATTTCTTTAGTAAAATAGATTAACTTCTGATATGTCTTTCTCCTTTCATCTTTTACGAAATCCATCTACAAAATTGTTAACACGAGTAAGTTCATATGAACTAAGCATGATAAGCGCTATAACATTAAAACATTGTGCTTTTATCTAACTATTTCATAAAAAGAACCATGCTATTTATGAAATAGTTATGAAATCTCAAAATAAGATAAATAGATAGAATTTTCCCAAAAGATTACAAACCAAGAAGGAGAGAGAAAGATTATCAAATATATAAGTAATGTTTAAGAAAGAGCTAATTAAATCAACATAATTATTTCTATTTCCACATCCATATGAACTCATGTCAACATGTTAGAAATCAAAACATCAGTGTTAATCTTATATTCTCATTCAAGTTTCTAAATTAAGTTCCTTAACTCAACCTATTCTGACTTTACCAGAAGAAGTACAGGGTTATATGAAATTACTCTTCTATAATAAATATACTATGTTTTTATTCAAAAGTTAACAACCTAAATAGTAACTGAAAAGAAAATCCAGAATCTAAATACATTCCATCAAACAATATTTACTATCTCAGGCTCAGTACCGAGTCTAAAAATTATATTGGTCAAGAATAAGTCTCAACATTCCAGGTAATGAAGGTTTAATAAATAAGAAACAAACCAAGTAAATCATGGTTCAAGTTCCCAAAATCCTACATTCATGTCTAAATTTAACTCAAATGTAACAGTCATAACAACATCATGTAATCCTAAGACATCAACAACTACAGGCTCATTATTTCACAACCCACAAGGAAGCATGAGCCATCATTTGGATAACTCACAACTCAAATTACTTATTCCTAAATCAAGAAAAGGAACATGGAAAGTAAAATTTTAAAACCAGACTAAACCTATAACATTCCCAGCCTTATCTTAAAGGTTGAGCTCATCTTAATGAAAGGATTACAAGAATGAATGAAACAACAATTTTAGACTGATAAAGACTCCAACCAACACAAAATAACATCTTCATGAGACCCGAAAGAGTCATGGTTGAGAACACACTAGGACTAACATGAGGTTCCCATAAGTATAAACTATGACAAGAAAAAAATACAGATGAATACCCACGTATTTCCAAGTTCCAAAAACTCATAAGTTGGAAGCAATTCTTAAAAGAGAATCACCTAGATGGTCAATACTTCCCTCACAGGAAGAATACGTAGTTTTTTCAAATCACACAATAACACTAAACCTTTTGTTTAAAATATAATAAAGCTCAGAATAATCAACCAAAATTTCCTCCTTTTGTAGAGTAACCCAAAAAGGGTTTGAGTTCCAAGAAGACTCAATGATTAATAGAAAAGAGAAACAAATAACAGTTTGAGTTCAAAACTGGTCTCTGAAAGAAATCACCATCATCCAAATAAGGAGGGAAGAGAGAACGATCAAAAAAATTCCCTCTTATAAAATACTCATTTACAATCAGCAATATACCCATGCCTTCCACAGTTCACATAATATCTAATAAAGAAAACCAAAAGGCCAGAGTGGGTTTACAAACATGATTAAAATTCAAAAGAACAGAACCAAAACATTCACAAACATACTTTCCTATTCGAATTCCATCGAAAAAGGGTTCTACAAAGGAATCAAAGATTCGAAACAGTTCCCATTTGGGGAAAACCCAAATTAAGTATATCTCATATCTAACAAACTATATACTCCTTCAAATATAGTCACAAAACAAGTCAAACAAAAATAATGGGTCCTCACAGCCATCATCAAGAAAAGATATCAAAACTCAGAACACAAGATTATCTAGAACAAAGGCGTAAATCTAAAACTGCCAAAATGAGGTCTCCTTAAAAGCTAGTTTCCAATAACAACAATAATGAGAGCACACAAGCTATAATCTATTGATTTCAACAAACCAATCTACTTATTAATGCATATACAACCATCATCTCAGGTATTCATTCATAGAGAAAAAACACAGATATGTTCCAATGCCAATAAGGTTTGTATGCAAATAAGTTAATCACAACTGTAATAATTACAACCCAGAATTTGTATTCCATATAACAAACACAAAAATCATTATGCATCCAAAACAATCAAGTCAAACGCCATTGAAGAAAGGAAAGATAAACAAAAAAATAGAACCAGAAGTTTTTAAGAAGAGCAGTGTTCTTTTAATGAAGGAATTTAAATAAAAGTAGAAGACTTACAAAGATAGGGCCTATCATGCCTAATAGAGCTTCTGTCTTCAATTTCTTTATTGCAAATCTTCTAGCAGAGCCTTGATAGAAATATTTCCATGAAAATGCCAACAACCAGCTCTGAAACTTCCTTTTCTTTCTTCTTATAGCTTCTCAGTAATATTTCCGTTACCATCACCACCATGCAAGGCAAAATAAACATGCAAGATTTGAACTAGGGGTTCGAAATGAAAAACCACATACAGAGCTAAAAGCTCACAAAAATAAAAATGAACAATGCAAAACCAAAACCATTCTTTCTTCCAACTTCCCCTACTTCCTAGCTAGTTTTTTTGTAATTTCCAAGAACAATAAATGTAAATAGGACTAATAATCCTTCTTTATATCTCCCTCCTCCATCAACTCATGTTTTTCCATTACCAAATTTGAATTCCATGCAACTAAAACTTTAGCAGAGGTGCCAACTAAACCTCTTATTATCCTTCATACACTCACCAAATTTTGCAGCAAAAGAGATTTTAAAACCACATTAATTCCTCATAAATACAACGAGGTTGGTGCCACCAACCTACCTTTGCATGTTTTCCATTCCATCCCCTTAGGTTATCCCAAGTCTTAGGTTAGGTTCATAACATTAGATTAGGAACTAACTTAGGTCCTTAGGTTAAATTCTATTAGTTTAGTCTTAGGTTTCCCTTTTAATAAAAAATCCTCATTAATCAAAGAACCTAGTAACTTAGGATAAGATTACAATCTTAGGAACATAGATTTAATTAGGTTCCTCTAGCAATTGTTAAAAATTGTAAATTAAAACTTACCAAAAGAATAATTAAAAATGACATTCAAGGATCACATAAGAAGCACGTGAGATTCAAAGATTACCAATGATCCCAAGACATCATGGGTTTAGAGATCCCATATTATTTCTAGCTCAGTCGAGATGACCTCAACGTTATGAAATTGAAAACATGCCTTGGATCATTGAAATTGATCCAAGGTATGGCTATCCTGCATCAAAGATTATGAAGACTAAAACACAAGTTCAAGTGTAATAAAGACTATGAAATAGTTTAAAATGAGTTAATTTCTTATTTCCACATGTACTGAATCATTCAACATAAGAAGGAATGAAATACTTCATTTCAAATTCAACATAGACATGGAAGATTTGTATCTATTTCTAGTAGATAACATATTATCTACAACAAACATGATTACTTAGTTCATAAGAGTACACCATATTCAGACAAGAATCACATATCAACATTTGCAACTTCAAGTACAAAAGTCATCATAAATATCAACCATGTTAGAGGCATTACAAATCGTAAAAAGGAATTATCCACACTAAGAAGAATATCTTGATTTATTCGAGACGTAATCACCAAAAAATATATTGATGCTAAGGATCCACATAAGAGAGTTGTATAGATGAGAAATATCATACTTACATGCATCATTAACTAATGAGATTGTAAATAGGGTACTAACATTATAGATTGTTGCATTTTATCTAAAATACCTAAAGTAGAAAACCATGAGTTAACATAGCACTTGGCGTGGTGATTGCACCTGACCACAAAGTATCCTGGCCCTATACTCCAATTATTATATGAAGGAAATAAATATAGAAGCCCAATCCTCATATTTTATTTTTTAGTGTCTTTGTGCCTTGGTAATCAAAACCTAAAGGTCTATGAGATATCTTATGCTTAGCTAGACAAACAAACAATCACCCCTGCATTTGATTACTATTTATTATAATGTAAGTATAATTAAATCTTTTATTGTTTTATCCCATGAAATAAATAGTTGTAATATATTATAAATCTAACCTCTCTTTTTGTCTCTATAGATAAGCACTACTAGAAAGCTCCATTCTTAATGCCCCCCAGATCTATATCTCCGGCGACTGAAGGAGAGTAGATTTGGGTCTACCATTTACCCATAATGGAGGATCCACCCCCCTTTATAAAAAAAATAGAGGAGTGAGGGGTCAGGTGGCCACGGGTTGTATCACACTCCTCGCACGATGAATCCAATTTCAAGTTGACTCATTCACTTGGCCAATTGTCAGAATGTGTACAAAATACCACAAGTGCCCAATATCTCAATAGCACCTGTGTCTAAAGCTTTGAATGAGAATTCGTATCTGAAACCCAGGAATGATCTAACTATCAAGTCATTGAAAACTTTATCAGGGAACTAACATTTATTTAAAGAGCAATAGAGTCAATTACCGGAAGTAATAGTTTAAAATGCTCGTTGGAATTGATCCGCTATGAGATTGACATGATACACCATGAAAGAACATAAATTACTAAACATAATAGGCATTAGTTTGGAAATGGTTGGAGCAAAAAACTCAGATTTGAAAAGAATCTCAATTTTGGGTGGTACGGAAGGGGGATTGGCTCGGGAATCGGATAGGGGTCAATGCTCTGCGGCTCAAGTGCCCTCCGAACCGCGCGAGATGGTCGCCTATTACACGGCTCACGAAATCTACCTCACTCCACTAGAAAGTGAATAGGGGTTTTTTTTTTTTGATTGAAATATTTTAAGGTTATTTTAAGTGAAAGCAAGGGTGTGAACTAGTTGAGTTTGCAAAACTAGTTTCTGGGTAACATGTTTTAATGAAGAGGAAAGTTTCTGTGTATTGAATCTATAGATGTTTCAAGAGATATAACATGTATGGATGTTTTTTAAAAGTCCTAGAAATTCCATAGAGTGGTCACATTCCATATTTGAGTTCATCTTGAGAGGTCTTGAGGCCCAAAGGTAAAATCAGAGTGTTGGAAACAACAGTTTGGTAAAGGATATGAGCCAATGGGACCATTTAATGATTTATTTAATTGGTAAAAGTAAATGTGAAACCATTTATGGTTCTTATATGTCTTATTACACATGTATGGTTTATTTGGGAGCTTTAATAATCATGCTTTTTGTTAGTGAATTTTTCTCATCCTAGTGATGGGGTTTTGTGTGGTTGTATGGAGGTTTTGGGCATGGACGACCTATATGGGTCATATGTGACTGTTGTAATGAATTAATTTTAATTTTATTATTATTTATTTTTCAAATTAGTCATGAAGGACCGACCTCCCTTGGGTTAGAAGGAAGAGAAGTCTGTAAAGCTAGTGTTTTGAGTTCATATGTGGGCTAGTTGTGCATGGGTGAAAAGTGAGACCTAGGAAAGAGTGAATTGCAGGTATGATGGAATTTTTTGAGAGATGATCAAATGTTTTATAGGTTGAAGAATTATTGAGAGTATGTATGCAATTGTTTATATCCAAGTCAAGTCCAAGAAGACCTAAATAGAGCGAGTTGAAGAAGGTGTGCTTGAATGAGGGTTTGAAGGAATTTTGAGCTGAACTGTGGGATCACTATCAGATGTGGTATAAACATATTTTTAGTGGTATTAATTCTAAAAAATCTATTATGATGAGTCATATTCATAGGAGTCTCTTGTTGTGATTCATATCAACAAGGGTTTAGGGGTTGGCGCTCCTTATGGGGTTAGTGCCTCTCTAAAGAAATATATTGTGATGTGTAATATTCACCTGAGTATTTTTTGTGAGTAATATAAGAAAAAATTTCAGTGGGTTTTTTTTCCCCTTAAGGGTTTCTGTATGAATGAAAATTGACATGCAACCTTCAATTACACTCGACCTCCCAAGGTTGTGCCGGGATGACCGATGTGGAACGTGTGGATGGATATGGGTAGCGAAATGTGATATGTGAATGAAAATGTGTGGAAATGGGATGAAAATTTTATCAAGGAAAAAAAATTTCCTTGATGCGCAATATAAAAATCTTCTCGGCAAGGGTAATGAAGGCCCTTCTAACCTGAATGGGTCTAATGGATGGATAAAAAAGGATAACCACATGAAGACTCCAATCAATATCGAGCTCCATGGAAATCCTTTCTAATTGTTATGAAATGTGTGTCAAACTAACAAGCCCCTCGTAATGATGTCAAGAAAAGGTCATGGAATAAATGAGAGAGAGGCATGGTTCTGTTAGATCTATGGACAATTAGCTATTTAAGTCCAACACACGAGAGCTTGATGAACTTCTTCATTTAGAAAGTTTAGTTTTCTAATAATTTTAGGTAGAAGTGGAGATGTTATAAATACCACCGCACGTAATACGATGTCTAATTCTAATTGGAATTTTTATCCATTTAGTTGGGGGACCATTGGATCACAATTGTAAACTCTTTCTGGTCATGGTCTTTGTATGGTCATATATGAAATCTAGACTTTATTGCCAGAGACAATCCAATGTTCATAAACCTTGTCGACTGCGATGTTTAAAACATTTAATTTTTTTTTTTTAGTACCATGTTGGTGTTCTAAGGGAAAGCATACGAAGTCCAATATCTATGTCTGAAAGAAATTCAGGCCCATTCGGTTGGGGAACCATTGGATCACTACCATATGTTAATTCTTGTTCTGGTCCACTAATGGTCATGTATGTATTTAATATATGGAAATAAATAAAAAATTAATGTAAGTAAATGAAAGCTACACTATGTTTTTGTATTTTTCGAATATAAAATAAATAAAGCAATACAAAACAATTAATCCAATTGAAAGAAATATTTTTGTGCTTTTATGGAACTTTCCAAATTAAATGAAGAAATGAAGAAATGAAAGCTTCTAATCTAATTAACAAATCCTAAAATAAATAAATAACTAGATGTAGTTGTCTATATGTGTAGAAGAAATCTAATATATCATAAACAATTAAAGCTTCTCTAAAATATGGATGTGAATTAAATCCTCTACTCTACCTCAGAGGCACATGAAGAAATCAGAGCTTCCCATAAACGTTTCTTCCCCTGCAACTTCCCCGAAAAAAGTAAAGAAGGTTTTTATGGAGGATCTTCTAAAGAAATGATACTTCAATTGATTTCTAAATTAACACAAAATATTTCTTCTAGAATCACCTCTTTGCAAATCTACAAAGATAGGAAAATGAATCTATCTATCCTAAGAAATATTTGTTGAAGGAAATGATCTACTGTAGTTATTCAATGATTACAACAATGAAGATGGAAATGCCTTTTGTACTGTAGTAAATAATGTGCATACAAATTTAAAAAACAAAGAATTAAAGAAATGATGAAACCCAATTACAACCCCAACCTGGTAATTGTGTGCTGTGGTGATCCAGTTGTGGTATGATTTTGTGTCCCCTCAGTATTATTTTCTGACCTTTCGGTGTCCATGTGAGTCTAGGGAGATGGGAATGCAGAGGAAGCTAGAAGAAGGTGCTGGAGAAAGTAATGGCTTACTAAGGAAATTTGGTGGCAATGCAAGCAGAGGAAGAAAAATGCAAGTGAACATAGATTTATTGTGTAATCTCTAGTAGGATTGTAGCAACATAACATAACAATACATGACAAAATTCTCCGGCCATTTTACTTAGAAGAAGTGATGGTTTTATAGAAGGTTGGTTGGGTTGTGCACTATCACACTTGGTAGCCATGGGGTGCCACATCAACACATGAAGGGGTAGTTAAACAGTCAATTACAAATCACAAGTGAAAGAGGAGATTGATATGAATCAGTCAATCTTAAAATTAGCTAAATTGATTCAAAAACATGTGCTAAAAGTGAAATGGAGTGAAGTAACACATGTCTAATTCACGCATGAAGAGTTCTAGGAAAATTCACATAGGAACCGCCACCCTTGTGCAGGGCGGTGGTTACACAACCACCACCGAGTTAGGGTGGAGGCTACAATCCACCACTAGGTAGGGTAGAAGGTTGTGTAACCACCACCCAAGTAGGGTGGTAGTTCCATAACTAGAGGCCAAAAAATTTAGGAAAATGATGTGGGAAGCTATAGGAAAAGCAGGAAATGGCTAAGTAAGGTAAACTAGGTTACAAATATAAGCTGCAAAGAGGTTAAGGAGCTTGAACACCTTTGGAAAAGACATGAATCATCATTGGGACTTTGAACCATTTTCCAACAATGTAGCATGTGTAAATTTGGGTGCGTACATATTTCCCCCTCAGAGAAGCATTTTAGCCATGAAGAGGCGTAAAACATAGAGTCCGAGTATGGTGTTCCCGAAATGGGAGTTAGAAGTTATACCTGACATGCCTCGTGTGCCTAAAATGTCACCATCTAAGCTCCCGCTACCTACAAGATGAAATAAAAACTCAAGTGTAGATAATATGATATCAAAAATAAACACTAAAACAAAATGACAAGAGGACTTACCATCTATGTGAGGATAGAAGTATACCTGTGCCAGTGCTCTAGCCCTGTAAAGCATATACACTCAAAATGAAAGTTTAAACAAAGCATATATATAACTAAAACCATTTTCAAATTCATTTGCACATATCCTCATTGTGATTTTGGAGCTCTGGATCAACCATCACCATTTTGAGTGAGAGTATAGTCAAAATGATGAGTGCGATGATGACGTGATCATGGCCCCACGAGTGAGAGACCCAGCAGTGAAGATAAAGGTTAGTATTTTTTGTTTGTTTATTTGAAACCTAAAAATGTAAATTTTAAAAATCTACACCTAGGGGGGTTATTTTTGAAATTTCTTGAGTTAAAATGTTCCCTAGGGGGTCACCTAAGTGGGTCTAGTTTTTGTTTATCTAAAATGGTCAATTTTTGTCATTTTTTGCATTTTTGGGTCAAAGGGATGACTTGTCCATTTAGATGACCGCCTCCCTACGATAGGGTGGTGGTTACATAAACCATGCTCACCTAATCACCACCCTGTGCAGGGGCAGTTGCGTAACCATAGCAGAAATTATGCAACCGCCACCCTGCACAGGGTGGCGGTTTTGTAATTGTTGAGGTAAAACCTTATTTTGACTAACTTAGATGATTTTTTTTGGACTTTTAGTTGTTTTATATTGTTTTTGACGAGCTTATGCCTTGAAATATGTTACTAACTTGCTCTTTTTCTTGTTTTGGTGAATGTAGAAGGAGTTATATGTTTGCTGGAGCCAGGTGAGAGAGTGTGATTGGCTTCCAAGGTATTATTGCTCAGCTGACCACAGGCTGAGAGGGATTTATTACATCTAGGCTGGGTTATGGAGGATCTCTCAGGTGCCACACATAGCAATAGTAGCCACATTCTATGTGACCTTATTGTCTTATTGGGATGTCGACTGGAATACTTTCTGGTTTCCTAGTGTTAGAGGAGAGTGGACCATCACTCTCGAGGATGTTCTATAGGATTCTCAGCATACCTATGACTGGTAGATGGTTGAACATTGGAGAAAGGATCTCTAGTTTTGTACAGACAATGGGCATCTTATATGGGAGATGATGGGGCATCCCAATGTGGGTGCCAAGACAGGGTATGTAACTATTATCAGTTTCCTCCACACCTATCCCCACTCTCTGCAAGGCCATCATTGGTATCTTGGCCTCATGTTTGGTAGGAGACAAGGGTGGGGATAAGATCTTGTACTGATGGGCTCTTGTTATTATGGCTATTGAGCAACATGAGAAGATTTTTCTTGGGGTGTGGACATTCTTGGGACTACATACCATGATCTATACTATGTTGTGAGGCTACAGGGGAAATCCCTGAGCCACCCTACCTTGGTGAATGTACTTGGGTGTATGAGTTGGATCATCCCCTACTAGAGGGGAGTTGGTATATCAGGATCCAGGGGCCATCAGAGGGCTATGAGATGGATAGTTATGGATCCTCTTCGCAGAGGAGCACATCAACCCTGTTACCTGCTTTGACCACATATGATTTTATTGTTAGACCTTATCAGGACCTGATTGGGAGATGGGGTGATGACAAGACCATACTACTTGCTTGTACAGTGGTGCAAGGTAGTTAGTGGATAAGATTAAGGCTAGGGTGGAGGTCCACCTGATTGATAGAGTCCCTCAATAGTTTGGGCAGCCATATGATGATGCACTTTATGGTGTTTCCTATTGTTTACCATGGTATCAGAGAGGCTCGAGAAGGCCCTAAGGGAGCATGGTTGGACTATTATTACACCAGGGGTACCTATTAGTGTGGAGAAGGTACCTATTCCTAGAGCACCCAAGCTCTTCTACAGATCAGGCCACACCCACTCACATAGTGGAGGAGGAGGAGGAGGAGGAGGCCCATACAGATAAAGACTGAGGGAGAGGGTGAGGAGATGGAGGGAGGTTAGATAGAGGGGGTGATGAGGATAGTGATTAGAGTGGAGAGTCACAGGAGATCTTTTTAGATGCTACTAGAGTGGAGGAGGAGGAAGAGAAGTAGACTCTTATTTTGAAGGATCCACTATCTCACGAGAGGGGTGGCGATGAGGAAGTCTATGATGGGCGAGAGGTTGCCTCAGGAGAGGGGGAGGCACAATAGATGCCTGCAGTGGCTTCACCACCACCAGTAGCACCAGTTGATCCTACCTGGATGCCCAGAGATCTGAGTATGTAGATACTCTTCTCTTGACCTTGTTAGTTAGAAATGTTAATATGTTTAACCATTGTACTTCTTTTTGGTTTTTGATGGTTTTCTAACTCATTGTTGTTTTCTTTGTTTTGTACAGCCATAACTGATGGTTGGCAAGATCTTATTTGTAGGATCTATGTCAATACTTTTTGATCCCTATGGGGAATACTCATGTGCAAAGCTACTAGAGGATTTGGGACAAAAATTGTAGGATGGATGACATATTGATGTGTTTGTGCCTCTTTGGAAGGTTGCAGAGATCTTGACTTCTTCAGAGAAAATAGATTTCCACATATGAGATGACAAAGAGGATGGCAAGGTGGAGCCATTCATGCAGTGAGGCCATGACTAGTGGTAAATCTCATGGAAACTCTCACTTGCTCACCATTCATGACATTGGAGCCACAATAGGAGTCCATTCATAGCCAATTTTGCACCTTCTCAGGGTTCCCATAGAGAGGGATAGGCATTGAGCCTTATTGCTTTGATGCCATTTTGTGAGGCATATATATGATGTTTTTGGATTTTTGTGCATACTCAATGTGTTTTTGACCACACCTAGTGTGTGATGGACATTGTATACAAAATTGATTTATTATGATATATACAGATATCTCTTTTTGATTCAGGCTATCCTTTGCACCAAAGTTGACTTCATTTATGGTTTACTTTGCATGTGTACTCTTAGATGTTTAGAATCTTTTGATTTTATATGCTTTTCAGAATGCATGCAGTGGATGATAAATGTTAACAAAATGATTTTATTTTTGTTGTTTTTTTTATATGATGCTAATGCAAACACAATGTAATGTTGAAACTTTGGTTTTTCAAGAAATATTTGATACTTCTTATTTTGTTGGAAAAATGTGATGAATGTAATATGATAATAAAATGAACTCACTCCACTTCTAACCCCACACAACTAGTAAGATGTGAGGGATCATACACTGAGAGCCAGAAGGGACGTGAGTTGTATGATTTTGATAGATGGAAATGGTGAGAGAAAGACAAGATTTTGACAGAAATCCAATTAGAAACCTACAACCTAACTCTACACACATTTTACTACACAGTTCTAGAATGTGATTTTCTTGCAAGTTTATCTAGACTTAGACCCATAGATGGCCTCTTGATTGAAAACATATAGTTTTAAGGTTTTAACTCTTTTGGAACATACACATCTAACTCACTTTTCTTGGGATTTATGATTTCAAAGCACTTTTTATTGAATGAAATTGCTTTTAACTTATTAATTTATTTGAAGAGACCCCCTACACCTTTCCCCATGCTACTAGTAGGAAGCATGGGCTCATCACCAAGGACAAGGCATAGGTGAGTAAGGGCACTTCCCTCCTTTCCCAACCTCACGCTACTAGTAAGAGGCGTGGGCTCAACACCGAAGGTTGGTGGGGCAAGGAAGTGTGTAAATGAAAATTTTGTATTGATTTTGACTTGACATTATACCCTTTTTTTTATTTTAAACTTTGAGTTGTGCTTTTGGGAGGGAGATATTTCCCCTAGCCTCAACCCCACACAACCAGTAAGATGCAGGGCTCAACACCAAAGGCTGAGATAGGCAAACAAGTGATCTAGGTAAAAATGTTTAGAATGCTTTTGTCTACCAAAGAGGTTTTTCTAGGAAAGATATGACATCCAAGAAGCTTCTAGAACAGACTATGGGCAAAGACACCTATGTTGGAAGAAAACTACGAGTAGAACCAAGTATGTAGGCCTTGGTAGGATTAGTGTCAAAATTCTTGTCTTATCTTGTTGAATTGATGAAATGATTAGAAATGTTGATGATAATATTGCATGGATATTTGAAGAAATGTGATTGAATGTTTTGCCAATATTTTTAGAAGTTTTTGAAAGTTTCTTGAAAGATAAGTTCCTTGATTACAAATTTACAAAATGATCTAGCAGATGAAATGTGCAATGCGGATGCAATAGTGTACATGTGGAAATGCAGATGGATCATGCATAGTAACATTTTAGGTGAAGTGAATTGACTGGATTCACCAAATTCTTCACCCTCTAGAGTACACAGGTGATATGCCCCATTCTTGTAGTCCTCCATGACTCGATATGGGCCCAACCACTTGGTACCTAAATTTCCTTCCTTCGCCAGTTTTCTTGTCTATCTAGCTGTCAAGTATTCAATACCAGATCTCCAATGAATATATCATGTTCATATACCTTCTTATTGTACTACCAAACATCTTTTCAGTGTAAGCTCTATGGTGTGCCTCATATCTAAGCAAGCTTCATCGATTTTCTAGCTCAACGAAGCCATGCCTCACATATCCTTCTTCTCCTAAGATTCCTTGCAATGATATTCAGAGACTGGGTATCTCAACTTCAAGCGGTAAGACTGCTTCCGAAACTGAATACTAAGGAATATGGGGTTTCCCTGTTGGTGTTCTTACTGATGTTCTATAGGCCCATAAGGCCAAAATAACTTTAAATGCAATCGTGCTTGTTCTCCTTAACAATTTTCAGGAGGATGGATTTTAATGTCTTATTAGTTTCCTCAATCTTGTCCATTGGCCTGAGGGTAGTATAGAGAGGTGTGTGATGATTTATCTTTAATTTTTTACACAAATCATGCACCTCTTCATTTTTAAAATAACGTGCCATTATCAGAGATAATGACCCATGGGACCCCATATCTATACAATGATCTATGGTTCAAAATGAACTTTACAATTACAGACCCCATGGAATGGTGGTAAGAGGCATGGCCTCAACCCACTTCGTGAAATACTCTGTGGCCGTATTATAAATTGTGGCCATCCATAGATGAGGGAGATAATTTCCCTATCAAATCTAAGCCCCACATGGAAAAGGGCCAAGGTGTTGCAATCGGTTGTAGAGCTTGGGTAGGAATGTGAATCTCATGAGAGAATTCTTGACACTTATGGCACTTGCATACGTACTCTACTTGCGTCATGTTCTAAGGTGGGCCAAAAATAACCCATCTGGTGTATCTTTCTAGTAGTTGCATGTCCTCCAAAATGACCTCCACAGACCCGTTGTGGGCTCCATAGAGGAATCTTTTAGATTCTTCCTCATCGACACACCTTAACAACATTCCATCAAAAGCTCTGTGATAGAGTACTTGTTCTATAATTACATACTTGGTGGCTATGATGCGTAGCCTTCTTCTCTAATGCAAAGTTTCTCCCTCAGGGTATGTGTGGTCCATAATAAAATTGACAATATCTGAATACCATGGATACGCAACAATGGGAGGTTTAATTTCTATGTAGTATATACACTTCGTTAGGGAAAATCAAGTCTACTAACTCTCCACCATCTAACGGGTTGTCTTCCAACCAATCGACAATGATTTTTCCCTTGATAGACTTTTGGTTGATATAAGTTAACTCAAATTCTCCCATTAAGGTTATGAAGCATCCAAATTTCTTGGACAAAGAACCTTGTGTTAGGAATGTCTGAAGACAATCTATTTTAACAATAACCAGTGTTTCTTGGTTAAGCATGTAATGAACTTAACCATTTTTTTGCAAATACTATAGTGAGGCATTCCTTTTCCACCTGTGTATAACATGTGTCTCGTAGTCTAGCAAATGTACATGATGAAGTAAATTGCACGTTCACGCTTGTCATCATCTTCTTATGCTAGCATGCAGGCTAATGACAGATGTCTATTTCTCAAGAATATAAAATGAGGGGGCGATCTGACTTGGGAGGCATGAGCATGGGAGGTGATAGAAGGAATCATTTGACTAATTCAAATGCCTCATAACACTCATCCATCCAGATGTTACAGCAATCCTTCTTTAAAAAATTATTTATCGGATGAATAAAAAAGGTTAAATCAGGAATAAACCTGTCAGATTTCACCTAAGATTTCAAATAAAGGACCGAAATTCCTAACTCGTCTGATGGTGGGGTCATTTCTAGTACTACTCAAATTTTTTCCGGATCCACATCAATCCCTTGTGAAGAGATGATGTAACCTAGAAAATTCCCTCCCGTCACACCAAATACACATTTTTCTGGATTCAATGTAACACCATATTCAATGAGACAAGAGAGGATGATGTGAAGCACCTCAGGGTGATCACAACACTTTTTGGCCTTAGCCAGAAGGTCATCAATGTATGATTCCATAATCTTGTGAATAAGATCATGGAATATGTAAGTCATTTCCCATTGGTAAGTGGCACCAGTGTTCTTGAGACCAAACGACATGACTGTGTAGCAATACGTTCCCCAAGGAGTAATAAAGGTCATTTGTTTTTTATCTTCCTCAGGAGATCCTAATTTGATTATACCCAGAAAAACCATCCATAAGTGACAACTCATAACCAGACTGTTGCATCAACAATAACATCGATGGATGGTAGTGGGAAGTCATCTTTGGGACATGCTTTGTTTATATCCTGAAAGTCAATGCAGATTCAGAATTTTCCATTCTTTTTAAGAACGGGGATGATGTTAGATACCCACATTGAGTAATCAACAGGTTTGATGAACCCCACCTATAGGAGTTTCATAACTTCCTCTTTAACCATTAGTGCCACCTTTGGTTTCATAGGTCTAGATTTTTGTTTGATGGGATTGGCATCAGATTTGGTCACAAGGTTGTGGACTGTAACATGAGGAGAAATTCCTATCATTTCTTTATAACTAAATGTGAAGGATTTCGAATGTTCTTTAAGAATGTTCATGTGTATTTCTACTTCTTTAGGAGTCAAAGAAACCTAACTTCAAAATTTTTGGGTCTTCCTCTATCCCGATGTTGATGTCAATCGTCCCCTCGATCAAAGAGGCATTACCCTCTTCAAACTTAGGTGGGGCCAAAGGTAATTCTAGATTCCCTTCCTCTTCTATCTCACAAATCTCAAGGCCTTCCAAGGAGGAAGGGTCCATCATGCAATCTCATGAAATAGGAGGAAGAGTGAGGAATGAGAGAAAATCCTCTCTTATGATGCATGTGATGTAAATCCGTATAAGTGTTAAGGTATCCTAAGATAGCCTCATCATTTTCACATAATCTAGGGTAGATAGGCTCATTCTCAGCCTCAACATATGCCAAGATTGGATTTATTGGCATTTTTTGAACCAAGGGTTCAATGCACAAACCAAAACTGTGAAGTTGGTATCTTCTAATTCTCTTCTCAGACAAAAGCGGGAAGCAGAAGTAGCTATCGAATCAGCAAGAAGGTTTTGTTCATGTGGGATGGATTCAATTGAAATGAAGTCAAAACCTTTACTTAAGTTGAGTACAATAGTTTTATAGATCTACAAGTGTTCCTCCCTAGTCTCATATACCTCTGAAACTTGATTAGTGACTAGCTACAAATCACCCAACACTCTAATATTACAAGTGCACCCATCATTTTGGCTACTATGAGACCAAGAAGGAGAGCCTTGTATTCTGCACCATTGTTTGTACATTCAAAATCTATCTTGAAGGCAAAAGGATGACCTTCCCCTCAGGAGAAGTGAGGATCACACCTGCCCTAGCACCAAAGTGGAATTTTTCTCCATCAAAATTAAGAGTCCAACAATTTGCTTGGGAAGATTGATGTTGGATCACTTTTTTATCTTATTCCTCTTCCTTTTGAGACTTCAACCATGCAAAATTCCTTCAGCTGGAAGAGAGCCGAGTCCTAGAGCATGTCCTATGCCCATGGAATCGAATGGAAGGAGAATGGGTAAATAATTCTCCAACAACTTGAAAATATTTTGTCATAGTTTTTGTTGATACTGTCTCAACAACAACAGTTTCATCTTTGATTGCAGGAATCCCTTCGATCAAACTGGTAGTTTCTAATTCCATTGTGGGAATTAGTTTTTTCTCTGGAGTTGAACTCATGGGTTTGTTCAATTGGTTTGCGGGGAGCTCAAACTCAATATGCACCCCAGGTTTCTTCTTTAGGTTAGCCAAGTGAATGTCAAAGGGCTTTAGGTCACCCTGTGCAATGAAGACTTTCCCCAAATGTAGGAATCTGAATTCCTGAAAACATGTGGAAGGAATCACCTTCATGTGATGTATCCAAGGATGAATGAGAATCATATTATAGTTGGTTTCCTAGTCTATAATATAAAACTCTGTAAGAACCATCTTGGGCCCTAGGGTAACTGGTAGCACTATGGTTCCAATTGATGTTGCCTTGAGGCTATCATACCCTCTCAATGTGTTTCTTGTTGAAGAGAAATTGGTTTCTCCATAGCCTAACTTCTGGAGAAATGAAAAGGGGACAATGTTGACTGTTACCCTATCATCGATCATTGTGTGCTTTACGTAATTGTTGTAGATCCAAACTTGTAGATACATAGTTGGATCACCTCTACATGCCAACTCAACATCTGTGGGCATCTTGCTGATGTCAAATATAAACCCAACATCTCTTTTAGGATTACCCAGGAGGATGTATGTCGAAGTATATGTGATTTATTTGCACCTCTAGAGGAGGGGTGACATTGATCAAATTGTCCAAGACCCAATGCTTCCAATAAAGTAGCTCTATGAGTAGGGGAGTTCTTCAACAAATCCAAGAAGGAGATGTGAGAAAAGGTCTTTGTTAAATCAGTGATCAAGTCATAAGCCCCCACTGGCTTCGAAAGTGTTGGAACATCATCCGACATAGATGGGTAAATAGGGATGGGCTGCGAAGATTAGTCTTGAGTTCTCGTAGTGACATTTATTTGGGGTTCAGTTTCTAACTCTACTAAACCCACAATCTTAGTTTGTTGGCCACCATCCAATGGAGGTGCTACCAATGGGTTTGACGAAGTCAAAGCTTCATGATCATTATTTCCCACTGGGTTACCCTTGTTTGTATCATTGGGGTCCAACTTACTCATTGTTAGGATGTGTTAGGAAGGGGATCATTAAAGATCCTGAGAAGTGTGTTTTGAGGGGATATAGGCCCCATGCTAGTATTCTGAGTTGGCACCATAGGATTTACCAAAAACATCTCAACAAAGAGTTTCCTTTGGTCTCTCTAGTAGATGCTGAATGAATTTATTATAGTCATGACATGTTCTAGCATCATGCCTCAGACCCTATAGAAGCCGCAATATAGGTCAGGATCATAATCCCGAAGGTCTTTGGTTTGTGTTTTGTTGTGGTCCAAAGTTCCAACTATTGGTTATTGTAATTGAAGTTCAGAGGCCATTGCCCTTGATTTTGATATTGGTTTTGGGTACCCATTTGGGTACTAGTTAGGGCCTTGAGCTTGAACTTGTTGTTTTGGGTGGAGGATGATTGAAATCCACCATTGATCGTAGGAGAAAATTTGTTACTCCTCTGATTGTTACCATTTGTGTTGTTGTTGACATTATTTATACTTGAGGTGTTAACAACATTTGGTTTCTTTGCTTGGTCTGTAACACCATCGGTTGTAACACCACGGATTTTTGTTGAGGACCTTAGGTCCTTGATTGTTGTTTAGTGTTATTGGGGTAACTTGAATTACCTTGATTGGGAGTGATCAATCTCCCATTTGAAATGTAGGTATTTCGACCACTATCTATTGTTTCACTTGATCAATGCGGAGAGAACCCTCCAACACCTCTTCGTAACTCCTTAGGGGGAACTTATGGACTTCTTCCTTCATTTCCTAGTTAAGAGAGTGAAGGAATAGATCACAAAGCTCCATCTGATCCATGTTGGGAGAAATTGCCGAAGAGTAGAGGACTTTCTACCATCTCTGGATGAAATGGGCAACATATTCATTATGCTCTTGTTTTATATGTAGGAATTCCCTGATTCCTATTCTCAGTAACTTGTTCATGTCGAAATATTTGATGAATTTAGACATGAGTTGTTTAAAGGAATGTATTGAGGCTTCAGGTATCCTATAATACCAATTGAAGAGTGATTCCTTCAAGATTCTTAGGGAATATTTTCTGCTACAACTGCATCCCATGGGAGCATCTCTTGAATGAAAATTGCATATGCTTTGATATGCACATTTGGATCTCCCTCCCCTTTAAACTTTGACAAGTCAGGGAGAGGTCACAGAAATCATTAAAATTCATATGGTAAAGTCCAAGGGCTCCTTAAGATATTCAGATTACATGCCGAAAGCGTAGGACTCTACCATAGATGACCCCTGATGGGGAGGTGGAGTAGTTATAGGTGGTTGATATGGTACATAGTATAAATTTTGTAGAGGCATAAGGCATCCCCTGTGGCTGAGCATATGAGCTAGGAAAAGAGAACATGTCCCCATGTAGGTGATTTGGAATACATGTGCAGATACGGGGGGAACATTACTCTGGTATGGAGTTGGAGGCACAAAACCAAGGAACATTGCATTACCAGTTGGGATGGCATTTGAGAACGCACTTCTGTTGGTGCCTATTGAGGGTATTTGTATGAGGTGTGAGGGGGCATACCCAAGGTGCCTGATCTTATGAGGAGATCTCTGGGGCTTGGAATGCCTCCGTAAACTAGAGGAGGATTTGGTATAATAGGTATTTGGACAAAGTTTTGTGGATGATGGAGAATCCTTCCTTGCCCAAGAGAAGATGAGACATGAGTAGCCTGGGAAATTCCAATTCTCTAACCCTGTCCACCAATGTTGAGATGAACTCACTTGATGATGGTATGGTGTTCTATTTTTAGCATGCATTGTTGAACCTTGTTAGGTTGCAAAGGAGTGTGATATCCTACTATGAATTATTCGTTGTTTGGCCACCCCTCATTAGGAATGTTTTCTATTATGGGAGGGGTAGAGGTGTTATTCTGAAGTAAGACATCAACATATCCTTGCATCCTATCTAGAGATTGGTCCATATTTTTGAAGCATTTGTTCACTTCGGGAATAACATGCTAGGTACTCCTCATCCAATAATGGGAGTTGAATCAGACTGAAATACTGATTTAATGGTCTGAACAAAACCCAAGGAGAGGAGCCTGAATCTATGGTGAATGTCATATTGTTAGAATTTGAGATTTCAGGATGTGGCGTATGCGTAAGTTGATCAATCTCCTTGATCCTGACTGAGGAGCCATTTTTGGTCCCTTTAAGGAGGAGGAGTTTGAGATGTAGGGAGATTAGTTGAGTAGTTTTCCACCCACCCAGATAGTGAGGGTGATTGTTGTCTACCCATTTGGTAGTAATATACCTCAAGACCCAAAATGGGTTAGCCATATCCATCTTGTCCCGACATATTCAGGGGGTATATGAATACCCACAGAATAATGGGAGATGAGGAAGATGGATGAAATAAATGGAAATGAAAAGAGACTAGATCTCTTACATCGGGTTCACCAATTTATATGAATGAAAATCAACACGTGACCTTCAATCGCACTTGACCTCCCGAGGTCATGCCGGGACAACCAATGTGGAATGTGTGGATGGATATGGGTAGAAAAATGTGATATGTAAACAAAAATGTGTGGAAATGGGAATGAACAAATTATCAAGGAAAAACAATGTCCTTGATGTGTAATATCAAGGATCTACTCATCAAGGGAAAGGAAGGCCCTTCTAACCTGAATGGGTCTAATGATGGATCAGAAAGAATAGCCACACAAAGACTCCAATCAATGTCAAGCTCCATGGAAATAATTTATAATGGTTGTGGGATGTGTGGAAAACCAATGGGTGCCTTGTAACGATTTCTAAAAGGTCATGGAATAAATGAGAGAGAGGCGTGGTTCCACTAGATCTATGGACGGTTAGTTGGTTCAGTCCAAAATGTGAGGGCTTGATGATCTTCTTCATTTAGAACGTTCATTTGCTACCTGATAATGTTGGGTGGAAGTGGAGATGTTTAAAGACCACCGTACATAATCCAGTGTCTAAGCGTAATTGGCCTTTGGACCCATTCGTTGGGGGACTGCTGGATCACAACCGTAAACTCTTTCTGGTCGTGGTCCTTGTATGGTCATACGTGAAATCTAGATTCTATTACTCTAGGGGAAGTCCAATGTTCATAAGCCTTGTCAACCGCAATGTTTAAAATGTTTAATTGTGTAATTTTGTTTGAGTACCGTGATGGTGTTCTAAGGACAAGCATACAAAGTCCAATATCTATGTCCATAAGCAATTTGAGCCCATTTGGTTGGGGGACTAGTGGATCACTACCGAATATTCATTCTTGTTCTGGTCCACTAATGGTCATGTATGTATTTAATCTATAGAAATAAATAATAAATTAATCTAAGTAAATAAAAGCTACACTATGTTTTTATATTTTTCTAATATAAAAGAAATAAATTAATACAAAATAATTAATCTAATTGAAATAAATTTTTTGTGTTTTCTATGGAAATTTCTGAATTAAATGAAGAAATGAAGAAATGAAAGCTTCTAATCTAATTAAAAAATCTTAAAATAAAAAATAACTAGATGTAGTTGTTTATATGTGTAGAAGAAATCTAATATATTCATAAACAATTAAAGCTTCTCTAAACTATGGATATGAATTAAATCCTCTACTCTACCTTAGAGGCATGGGAAGAAATCAGAGCTTCCTAGAATATTTTCTTCCCTTGCAACTTCCCCTACAAAAGTAAAGAATTTTTTTATGGAGGATCTTCTAAATGAAATGATACTTCAATTGATTTCTAAATTAACATAAAATATTTTTTCCATAATCACCACTTTGCAAATCTATAGAGATAGGAAAAGGAAGCTATCTATCCTAAGAAATATTTTTGAAGGAAATGATCTACTGTAGATATTCAATGATTGCAACAATGAAGATGGAAATTCCTTTTCTACCGTAGTAAATAATGTGCATACAGATTTCACAAACAAAGAATTAAAGAAATGATGAAACCCAATTACAACCTCAACCTGGTAATTGTAGTGCTATGGAAATCTAGTTGTGGTGTGATTTTGTGTCCCCTCAGTATTATTTTTTGACCTTCGGTGTCCACATGAGTCCAGGGAGATAGGAATGCAGAGGAAGCTAGAAGAAGGTGCTAGAGCAAGTAATGGCTTACTGGGAAATCGGGGTGGCAATGCAAGTAGAGGAAGAAAAATGCAAGTGAATAAAGCTTGATTGTGTAATCTCTAGTAGGATTGTAGCAACATAACATAGCAATACACAAAAAAATTCTTCAGCCATTTGCTTCAGAAGAAGTGATGGTTTTATAGAAGGTTGGCTGGGTTGTGCACTATCACACTTGGTAGCCATGGGGTGCCACATCAACACATGAAGGGGCAGTTAAACAATCAATTAAAAATCACAAGTGAAAGAAGAGATTGATATGAATCATTCAAGCTTGAAATTATCTAAATTGATTCACAAAAGTGCGCTAAAAGTGAAATGGAGTGAAGTAACAAGCGTCTAATTCACACACGAAGAGTTCTAGAAAATTCACAAGAAACCTCTCCCTTGCGCAGGGAAGTGGTTATGCAACCGCTGCCTAGTTAGGGCAATGGTTGCTTAATTACCATCTAGGTAGGGGGGTGGTTCTATAACGAGAGGGCAAAAAATAAGTAAAAATGATGTAGGAAGTTGCAGAGAAGAAGGAAATGGCTAAGTAAGGTAAACTAGGATAAAAATATAAGTTTCAAAGAGGTTAAGGAGCTTGAACACCTTTGGAAAATACATTAATCATATTTGGGTAATTTAAAGCATTTTCTGACAATGTAGCATGTGTAAATTTGGGTGCGTATAGTTTCCCACTTATATCTTGTGTTATGATGTTGTTTCTCTTGTTAATGGTTTATTGCCTATATGTTATATGATTTTATGCACACATTAATAAATGGTTAATTGGTTAATGTTTTAAGAAAATAACCTAAAATTATAATTAAGTTTGTAAAGAGTGATTGACCCCCCTCTTAGTCCATTATGATTCCAACAATTAGTATCACCCTTTTGGAGAAGTTTGATCACTTGAAAGGAGATTCTTTAAAGTACAAAAATGGTGAGTCAGTAGAGTGGTTTCTCAACCTAAAAATAACCTTTGTTTGATGGTGTGAATTATAATTTTTGGAGTTTGAGGATTAAGACTCACATTATATCCCTAGGTTTTGATATTTGGTAAGTTTTGGAGAATGGTTATACTCCCCCTGCCACTCCACCAACTAGTGTTTCATATAAGAAGGCATATAATGAAAATTCAAAGGATTTTAATGCTATCATACATGGTCTAGGATAATCTAATATGGGAAAGGTAATGCATTGAAATTAAACAAAATAAGCATGGGAGAAACTTCCAGTTATGTATGAAGGAGACTCCAAGATAAGAATCACTAAGATTCAAACTTTTAGAAATCAGTTTGAGTGTCTTAAGATGAATGATGATGATTCTATTGATGCATACTTACTTAGGGTTGAAAAGGTTGTCAAATCCATGAAAGGGTTAGGAGAATATGTGAAGGAAGAAGTTGTTGTTCAAAAGGTTTTGAGATATCTAACTCCTAGGTTTGACTCCAAAAAATATTCCATTGAAGAAGCCAAGGACTTGACTACCTTAAAGATGGATGAATTACATGGGACTCTGACTACATATGAGATGAGGGTGGTTGACTCCAAACCAACTAAGAAAGAGATATATTTCAAGGTTGAGAAGATGGAAAATGACAAGAAAACTAAATTTGATGATGTTGCTCATGAGTTAGGTGATGAAGAGTTATTTCCTATGGTTACTAAAAGGTTGAATGTTGGAACTGGTAAGTACAAGGGAACACTTCCTTTCAAATGTTTTAATTGTGGTAAAGTAGGTCAATTTTCTACTAAGTGTCCTCATAGGCATGAAAAAAAGATGATCATGATCATGAAGGTGGTCATGAAAAGAAAAATTAGAGGTATAGTAAATAGAAGAATGAATTCAAGAAGTTTTATCATAAGAATAAAGTTAAGAAGAGTTTTTATACTAAGAAAAAGGTCTATTCCTCTGAGGAAAGTAGTGAGTACGATTGTTCAAATTCATATTTTGAATCTGATCATAGAGATGTTGGTGATGAGGTCTTATTTATGAAAAAATATTCCATGACTATAGTTGTCTATGGTTGGACCGCCCCTTATATATAGATTGATCTTTAGGGGATTGGAGATTGGAAGGAATTACGACCAGATGGGCACAGAGAAAGTGTTATATCTTGTTTCCAATATTCAGCAACTTGATCGAACCAAGCTTATATATATATATATATATATATATATATATATATATATATATATATATATATATATATATATATATATATATATATATATATATATATATATATATATATATATATATATATATATATATATATATATATATATCTGTCATCTATATCATATATGTGAGTTTTGTGTAGCCTATATATATATATATATATATATATATATATATATATATATATATATGTCTCCAACCATATATCCCACTCAGTCAAAGATTCTATTCTCTCTAACATCTATATAGAGTAGGTCAGCGGGGGAAAAGCTTAGTGAAGGTTCTACATTGTTGGGTGACTTTTTATCAGGATCTTGCAAATATTCTAAAGAAGGAGAAGATGATGCTGAAACTGAATTAGTTTGTGTTCAATTAGAATTTATGTATTCTAAGAAGATCAATAAAAAATCAAGATCACAAGTCAAAGAATATGAGTCAAAGATTCAGAACCTAAAAGAGAATCATTGGGCTATTATAAAGAAGCTTGATGAAACTTTGAGGAAGATAGAGATACAAATGAGTACTATGACTCTTAACTTGCAATCTAAGGAGGAAGAAGTGATTCTACTTTAGACGGAGTTATCTACTACATCTATTAAGGATAAATAATTTTTGAAGTTTGAGAAAATCTCTAAGGCTCTTGATGATATCTTGAACAATCAGAAATTAACAAGTGATAAAGCTAGTTTGGGTTTCAAAGTTGGATTCAAGGACATAAAATTGAAGTAAGAAGATGTAATTCAAAGCAAGAAAACAAATGAACCAAGCACCAAGGGTGGCAAGAAATATATCTTCATCAAGTAAAATGAGAATATTAATCCTATTAGGCAACCTAATGCCTCAAGGTATGAAAGATATTTCAATGGTTATTACTTTACTTGTAATGGATTTTTTAATAGGGAAAAGGAGTGTAAAAGGTATATTAGAGATGATCATCCATGGAGAGATAGTAGGAGTGAGTATACCAATTATGTTGTGTGCTAAAATTTCCATGAAATAGGTCATGTTGCTAGTTTTTGTCTTTATGATCCACCTACACAAGATGAGAGTTACAAAAACAAGAATTCAGTGGTGTGCTTTAGATACAATGAGGTTGGTCATATTTCTAGAAAGTGTCACTATGGTTATTCAAGGAAAGTTAAAATGTTTCAAGGTCCTAAGGTGCAAGAATGAAAATTTCAGATGTCTAAGATGCATGACAATGATAAAGGCATGATTTGGGAGCCTAGAAGGAACAACAATGGTCCACAAAGAGATGCAATGAATAGTAAACAAAGTTTTTCTCAGGGTACAAATCAGAAGTAAGGAAATGAAGGTGAATTTCAAGTGTCTAAGAGTGCTTAGTACCTCTTCAATTCATTATTCTATATGATCAAGGTGTTTTATGCCTCTATTAGGCTTCTTATAGGTGTATTGGTCCATATGAAGCATTGAAGAAAGGGGGGCTGATTATTCTATGGTATGTCACTGTAGATTGTGTCTTCTTAGTATCGAGGTATGTATTGGTGTCCTATGTTTTTGGTTAGTGGTGGTTCATAAAATAAAATGAGTGTTATTGGTCAAGGAGTCTTTCTAAAGAGTATACCATTATGTTTTGAGTCTGTTTCTATCATGATATGAGAGTCTAATAGTTTACGTAAGTATGTAGTTTTTTATTAATCCTTTAGGTTATATTTAGGATGTCTGAGTTTTTCTTATTCCATGTATGAATGATAAAATCTATGGTCCAAGAAAATTTGCTAAATTGGTGAATGAATCTCGAAGTTAAGTATGATCAAAGGTGAATAATGAGAATTCAAGTGTCTATAATGAAAGTTAAGGTCTGAAATTAAGTTTGAGTTAGGAAATGAAGTCATGTGAAGTGATATAAATAGTCTATAATTGCATAAGAATCTAGAAGTTTTACTCCATTATCAAGAGTTGAATAACATGACATTCTGAGTCTGAGTATAAAGTTATGGCATCTTTGTCAAAATTAGTGTGGTGTTGTTGAGTGGTGTGATTAATCAAAGTATTGTGTATCATCCAAGTTAAGTCTATGTGGTATTAGAAAGTATGTTTATAACTATCAATATGGGATGAAAATTCTCAAAATGAAGTGTTGCATATTGTGGAAGGATTACAGGGCTTATATAGAAGCATCATGGGTCAAAAATCTATGTTTTGGTCAATGGAAGTACTGTATCATATTGTTGATAGTGAGAAAAGTCTAAATGGTGCAAATATCAAGTCTGAAAGGAAGATATTTGAGTCTGCTAGGTGTTTTTTCTCTGTTGCTGCATTTTTGCTAACATTTTGTTGTAATTCTACTTCATTTTTGCTGCTTTTGATAAGGTTACAAAACTGGGCTTCTAAGTTGATGCGGAATTTGTCAAAGCATGTACTTGGGTAGTTAAATCTTAAAACAATGTTCCATGCATGAGTATAGTATGTCAAGAGGGTTTTTCAGATCATGTGTGACTAGGTTAAAGAATTGAGGTATAATGAAGGACCATGAAATTCAAAATAATGTAGTCTTCTTCATGAATAATACTTGCATTTCTATGAATTGACAGATTAATTCATCATTGTTATCTCAGTCAGATATATAGGTTTGAAAGTTGATCTACAAAGCATGAAGTGATTCCTACAATTGTGATGAAAATGCAAGTATGCTATAAGAATAAATATAGTTGATTTCTTGTGTCATGTTTGAACATTGAGGACTTTGGAAGTAGAGTGTAAGTATAATATGAAGTTAGAATAAGTTTTTAGAGGATATATGTTGTGTGATAGTACTGAAATGTGTTAGTATAGGTCTGAGATGGTATATTAAGGCAAGGTGAGTCCATTTTGACTCTCAAATAAGGTATAAATGATGTCTAGAAGGTTTAATTATCTTGTATGGCAGATTGAGTTGTGTTTATAATTGCATGTGAATTATTTTACTTGTCCAAGAAGAGTGACATATATGTTTCAAAGATTGAAATAACTGAGGAAAAGATTTAGGGATGTGACAAAGTGTTTGAGTTGTTTATATAACTTGTAAGCAAGGTAAGGAGGTTCATTTTTGTTTTTTCTACTAGAATGGGATGGTATGAATCTAGGGGGAGTGATGAGAAGTTGTGTCATGGTATGTATGGTATCCTAGAGAAAGAAAAAGTAGGATTAAAATGTACTTAAGGATCATTTTTGGGAACTCTATCCTAAGAGTTGTGTAAAGTTAAGCTATGGAGGAGATAAGCCTAATTTGAGAAAATAAGATGAGAAAAGGAAATAATAAGGTATTTTTTTTAGTCTTGGTTTAGTATTTTTTGCATGTTTGGGTGTTATATATGTTTTTCCGAGATGGAGTACAATACTTCTATGCTTGGAAAGGAGGAGAATTATTTTTTTGTGAGAAATGACTAGATTGTGAGATAAAATGAAGAATTTGGTTGATTTTTCCAACCAATAGGTGATCCTATGACGCTAAAAAATGTGAAGATCAATTGGTATAGGTATTCCTTTGTCATTAATGTAAAAATGGGGAGAAGTTTAGGAGGTTTTCTATCAATGACAAAGGGGAGATTGTTGGCATGTTTTGATTCAAGTGTTGTCATTGATTTTAAATCACATTAGTGAAAAATATGATGATGGATTGGAGTTAGAGTATTCTTAGTATGATTATGATACAATGTTTTGGGTATGTTCTTGGTTGCATAAGTTTATTTAGTGAGATTGTCTTGTTCTAGTAATCCTTGTTATGTGATCTAGCTAGCCTAGGTGATGGTGCATAATGGATGGATATTATTAATATCTTTAGGATAATGTTTAAAGCATGGAAAACATGTTTAGGGAGGGTTTAGGCACTCACATGAGGTTCAAAGTATATGTATAGGTTGAAGATCAAGTTTTAGGTGCTCATCTAGACTATGTCTAGGTGCTATGAGACATGAGGTTGAGATGAAGAGCTATGTGAGATCATAGAAGCATAAAATGATGCCATACATGATGTTTTAGGTATTTTAATACCTTTTGGAGAAGTTTCATGGTGAGTTATGATGTTATTTTAGTTGACCCTAGCCTAGACTATGCAAAACCCTAAGGGATAACTATACAAATGAGATGGGATGAGAAATTGAAGATATATTTGAGATATTAAAATTATTTGAGATGACAAAAAGAGGTGACCTAGTGTTTTGAGCAATATTTGGAGTCATTTTGAAGATAATTTTACAAGATAAGTTAGTTTTGGTGAAATATGGTCTAAGAAAGGGCACTTTCTAGCTCGAATTGCACCTTTGGATGTTCACCCTGAATTGTGTGCTTTGCATGGGACCTTATTAATTTCAAGGATGTTTCCAAATTGAGCATAAAAAGTTTCAAAAAAATAACAAGGTCATTTCACCATCACATTTTTATGAACGAAAGTTAAGAAGGTAAACAACTTTTTCGTGTGCTTGAAACCCTTTCTCAAAAGTGATAAGAGAGAAAATGCTTCTAAATTCCTAGAAGTTATTACTAGTGCATGGATTATTATTGGATGGTGTAGAAGACTCCTCCAGGTTTCTAGAGAGGTATTATAGATCTTGTGGTGATGAGTGGACCCCACTTAAATAGGCACGTTTCTAAAGAAGTTTAGTTTGGGATAAGGTTGTCCAAAGAAGTTGCAAAATAAATAGACATTATGTTGATTATGTGAGTTTTTATTGATTTAAGTTGTGTTTTTAGGTAATTATGATGCATTTAAATGGTCAAGTGTGCCCTATTTGTGAAGATTAGTCAAAGGGTAGTTTTGGGGCATTTTTAGGCAGTTTACAGATATAGGCTTGGTATAGGGCCTTAAACTTATATTTTGAATGAGTTACAATATGTTATAGCAATAGTAATCAGAGGTATTTCCATCAGTATAATTTTTTTCTCTTGCTGGTTTTATTTGATGAATCGTGTAGGTCAATTTTTGAAGAAGAAGGTATGTTGGATTTTAGGATAGGTTTGCTTAGGCTGAAAGATTGAGTTGGTCAAAGCATGATATGGATGATTTGATACTTTCTATCACCTAAAAATTGAAGAGGGGTAAATTTTGTTCCTAGTTAAGGAATTTTGAGGTATTTTAAGTGGCATCAAGGATGCAAACTAGTTGAGTTTGCAAAACTAGTTTCTAGGTAGCATGTTTTGGTGAAGAGGAAAGTTTCTATGGATTGAACCTATGGATGTTTATAGAGATTTAACATGAATTTATTTTTGTATAGGTTATGATAATTATATATAGTTTCACATTCCATAATTTAGTTCATCTTGAGGGGTCTTGAGGCCCAAAGGTAAAATCAGGGTGGTGGAAACAACTATTTGGTGAAGAATATGAGCGAGCGGGCCCATTTAATGATTTATTTGATTTTTCCAAGTAAACTTACGACCATTTATGGTGCTTATATGTCATATTACACATGTATGGTGAATTTGGGAGCTTTAATAATCATGGTTTTGGTTTGAGTGGATTTCTCTCATCCTCGTGATAGGGTTTTGAGGCATTTTTGTACTTGTATGGAGGTTTTGGGCATGGTCGACCTATATGGGTCATATGTGACCATTGTAATGAAGTTATTTGATTTTTTTTATGATTTATTAGTTGAATTAGTCATGAAGGACCAACCTCCCTTGGGTTATAAGGAAGAGAAGGCTATAAATATAGTGTTTTGAGTCCATTTATGGGCTAGTTATGCATCGGTTAAAAAAGTGACCTATGAGAGACTGAATTTCAGGTATGAGGATTTTTTTTGAGATTTTATCAAATGTATTATAATTTTAATACTGATTGAAATCATTTGTTCAACTTTTTGGAGCCAAGACAAGTCCAATAATATCTAGATAGAGCGAGTTGAAGAAGGTGGACTTGAATGAGGGTTTGAAGGAATTTGGAGTTGAACTTTGGGATCACTATCTACCATGGTATCAGCATATTTTCATTTGTATTACTTATAAAAAATATCTTATGATGATTCATATTCATAAGAATCTCTTTTTGTGAGTCATGTCAACAAGGGTTTAGGGGTTAGTGCTCCTTGTGGGGTTGGTGCCTCACTAAAGAAATCTCTTTTGATATGTAATATAACTTGAGTATTTTTTATGAGTGATATCAACAAATTTTTCAATGGGTTTTCTTCCCCTTAAGGGTTTCCCAGTTATATCTTTTGTTATGGTATTACTTCTCTTTTTTGTTGTTTATATCATGTATGTTATATGATGTTGTGCACACATTAATGGATGGTTAATTGTTTAAGAAAACAATATGAAATTGTAATCAAGTTTTTAAGGACTGGTTCACCGTCCCCTCTCATTCCATTGTTCTTCAAATAGTCTTGAGTATCTAACATCTCTCATATGAAGATTCTCCAAAAGGATAAAATTTATCAAGATACACACCAAAACTTGGTAAAATAATAAGAAAATATCATGATCTCCCACCGGGCATGCCATAACTATTATCTCTAGAAAATAACACCCTCTTATTTTTCATGAATGGATGGATGAGCAATCAGTGTTCTTGGGTAACATGGGATTGTCTCTCAACTTGTGGGAATCGCTACTTGAGACAAACCTCCAATGAAGGTTGGCTCCTCTACCTATTTTTAACTATAAACTACTTCTAAATAAGGAAATGTAACTATCTAACCCTATTATAGCAATTAAAGGGACCAGGGGAGAGAAATATTCATAAGAATGGAAATCCTAAGCTAAGGGCAGTGATAACACCAAGAAAAGGGGTGAAGATACTCTAATGAGGGAAAAAGAAGAAGTAAAATGGATAATGGAGAGGCCAAACATAGGTGACATAGACCCAAGACTTCACTTACCATCTATTCGACATGAAAGAAACAAGATGAGCTTGCAAGTGAGAAACACATGTAAAACATACAATAACAAGAATGGAGAGGAAAGGAAATGCAACAAAATATAAGTCAGGGTTGAGAAACACCACAAAATAAAGACTTTATTACTTTCAAAGTATGTAAATACCTTACATGTGAAGAAGAAGGAACAAGAACAAATTTCTAAGCTCAAATGAAGGTCTACAACTCAAAACTACTCTAAAATAATTTTGATAGAGTTTCCTCATATTTTAGAACATCTCCCCTCTGAATGAGATATTTTTACATTATATAGAAGATGGGAAAGAGAGATGAGGGAAAGATAAATGGAAATTAATATTTCCACCTTCAACCACCAACAACATACATTATTTTTTTTGAAAATAGGTATGGAAACCCTTACAAGACCATCCAACTTTATACTTTACTTATGGGAGAAGGAAAAAACACCATACTTCATCAGATGTAGTGGTTAAGCTACCTGGAACTGCATCTTTTAATTTTGGATTAATTCCATTTTTCCACCCACCTACCCTTACCTAAATTAAGAAATCCAATTTCTGTGGCGTATAAGATGCTAAGAGATTTCCAAAGGTACCATATTTTTGAAATTTAGAGCAACTGGGTGAAAGTTATGTCCATTTGAAGTTTGTAGGATATGGAAGGTTGACGAGATTCTCTACGCGACTCCATAGTCCATAATAAACTCTCTTTTTACATTATGTGGCTAGATTGGCTGATCGGAGAAACTGTGGAAGCATGTAACTATTCCAAATGTACTTGACATGTACACTTTTTCCGCATTTTCATGCAGGTTTTTATGTTGTGGGTTATTGGCCTTTGGGTGGAACTATGGAACAATTCTACCCATCCCCTTTGTTCCCATGGCTCCTTTCTCGCTTGTACCACGGTTCCCTACTCCACTTATTCCTTCATTCCATTAGTCAGCTGTGTGGCCAATTTAGAGAACTATTGACCCTAGGGAATCATTCCACCCACTCCCTTAGTTACCACAACTCCTCTCTCACCTACACCACTGTAATTTTGTGTCACACGTCATCCAAAATGCCTCTGCAAGGAACCAATGACCTGAAGATCCTATTCTGTCTATTCTATCGGGACCTGCAATATCCACAACACTCTCCCATCTTTTGTCCTGCTACCAAAATTTCGATGCAGAGAACTCAAAGTTTGAGGGAACCATTCCATTCATTCCCTAGACACATGAAATTCTCGCAATATGCTCAAAAGACCCAATTTTATAATTTTTTGACTAATTATGAGAACAAGGGGATAGGAAATAAGTGAAGAAACATCGTAAAACCAATTTTATCCTTTTTTACTAATTCATACTTGCCCAAGTCCAAATAAATATGCAAGTTATCAAATGGACCTAAAGGGGAATTTTGGAAAATAGTCCATGTAACTACTCGTACTCATGAATACATGTCATATCCTCTCCATGTGCATCCCTTAGTATAATATGATTCACCTGTAGTTCCTAAACCAGTAGTGGCTTATGATTTGATCACGGATCTCACAAAGACATTTTTTCACATTTCTTTCTAGGATTTTTTAAAGAACTCACAAAATCACTGATCTGCTTTGCTAAAAGCTTTAAGTCTTGGTTATTTAGTACACTTCATGCCTCCTATAAAGGCCCAAATTAACCACATATATTTTGATGTCTATCCTTTGGGCCAACATGAGAGAGATACCAAATTTATGTTCAACATTAAATTAATTCTAATACATTGTATATTTCTTGTTAGATCTCATTGAAAAATTTGATCTATTTTTTTAGTCATAGATATTCCAAACCATCGGGAATCAATACCCACTCTCTATATAGATCATAGATATGAGGAGGAGGGAATATAGGCCCATTCAAATATGGAGAGGTATATCTAGAGTTAGGGATTGAGAGCCCTAAGAGTTGGGGTTGGGTTGAAGGAGGGGCTCTAAAACCCCCTACCCAAATAGAGAGAGAGGGAAAAAGTGACACCTACCATATAGAGATATGGTGGGCCTCTCTATCCAATTCTTTATCTGGGAGGGAAAGAATCCATAAGATTCATATGGATTCTAAATTAGCACGGAGAGGTGATCCTACTTTATATTTGCAAGTATGGATCTATAATACCTAATTCAATAGAGTAATGATTGATGATGAAGTTGTCGTTAACATTGTTCCTTTCTCTTTCTTACAGAAGTTGGGGTATTGAGAAACAAATTGTTCCTCCACTAGAAACATGTTAAGGGATTATGATAGACTTAAGGCAACATCCATTGGTACTATCATTCTCCCCATCACTCTTGGGCCTAAAACCATTCTAACTGAGTTTTATATGAAAGACATGAAAACCAACTATAATATGATCCTTGGTAGATCCTAGAGTCATATAATGAAGGATATTCCCTCTACTTTATTTCAGGAAGTAACATTCCTTCATTTAGGGAATGTCTTCATGGATTAAGGTGACCCAAAGCCATTTGACATTCACCTAGCAAACCTTGAAAAGAAACATGGGGTTCATTCTGAGTTTGAACTCCCAGCTAATCAATTGAACAAACCACCTCCCTCTAAGGAAGTGATCCCTACTACTAAGCTAGTTTTGAAGAATGAATTAGAAATGCCATAAGACATCGAAGTGATAAATAATAATAAAATTCAGACTACTGTGGTAGAAACCGTATCTACCAAAACAACAAAGGAGATAGTGAAAATTTTAGAGAATGATTTGCCAATATTTCTCTCATTTGATTCTCAGGGTATCAAAAATGTTCTTGGTTTAGAATCTCTTCCAATTTATGGTTTCGAAGAGGTAAGCATGGTTTAGTTTTTTGAGGTGCACGAAGAAGATTCAAAAGACAATGTAACATCTATTTTCCTGACAATTGATGGACCCTCAACCACGATGGAGAAAAATTCCACTATGGTACAGGGGAAGGTGTGATTCTCACTTCTCTAGAAGGGAGAGTCATGCCCTTTGCCTTTAAATTAAATTTCAAGTGCAGTAATAATAATAAATAATACAAATCTCTATTTTTCAAACTCTTTGTGGCCAAGAGGATGGTAGAGAATAATGTTAGAGTCTTATGTGACTCACAAAATTACAAACAAGGTCTTAGAAGTTTATGAGACTAGAGAAGAACACGTCAAACTTTACAAGTCCATCATACGTGAGATATGTAAAGATTTTGATTTCATTTCTATTGAGGCCATTCCTAGGGAAAATAATCGACTTGTTGATTATATGTCTACCTCTTCCTCTCAATTTTTTCCTAATAATTGATTGAATGAAATAGAGTTCATGGTCTCTATACAGGATGCACCCTTGGTTCGCAATTCTTGTAGAGACTAAAAACGATCTTATCACATTAGATCTCATAGAATGGTGAGGAAATATTAGGATTCCTCCATGAATATATTTACCTCCATCCTACCTATCATAATAAGGGATTTTCCCTCATCCCTCACCCTTCTTCATACTTTGGAGATAGAACAATGAATCCTCCCTCATTGAAAAAATTCAAAAATTATGAAGTTAATGAAGAGCCTCTAGTGTTGCCTTTGGCTTCTACTGAGTTTGAAGAAGGGAATGCTTCTTTAATAGAGGATACTATTGACATTAACATTGGGACAGAAGGGGAGACCTAATTTCTGAAGCTTGATTCTTCATTGTCACCTAAAGAAATAGAAGAACATATAAAGGTGTTAAAGGAAAATTCTAAAGCCTTTCCATTTAGTTGTAAAGATATGATAGGTGTCACTTGCGATGTAGTAGTTCAAAACTTGGTAAACAAACCTGAAGTAAAGTGCAGAGACCTATGAAGCCCAAAGTGGCTCTAATGGTTAAATAAGAAGTGACAAAGCTTCTTCAAGTGGGGTTCATAAATCCAATGGAATATTCCATGTGGCTATCTAACATCATCATAGTTCTAAAAAAGAATGGAAAAATCATAATATGCATTGAATTTAGGGACATAAACACATATCTTCCTAAGGATGACTTCTCACTTCAATCCATTGATATCATTGTTGATGCAACAACTAGTTATGAGTTGTTATCACTTATGGACAGTTTCTCGAGATAAAACCAATTAAGGATCTATGAGGAGAATCAAACAAAGACTACCTTTGCCACTCCTTAGGGAACATTTTTCTATGTAGTTATGTTGTTTGATCTGACGAACAATGTCATTACTTATCAACATGCTATGATTTAAATATTCCATGATCTTATTCATAATATTGTGTATACATAAGTTATTGATCTCTTAGCAAAAGATAAGAAGAGAGGTGACCAATCTGAATCAGATCATTCTTTCACACTTAATAAAATATGACGTAACCTTAAATTTGAAGAAATGTGTGTTTGGAGTCACTAGCGATAAGTTATTAGGATACATCATTTCTTCTCAAGGGATTGATGTAGATCATGTGAAGATTTGGGTAATTATTTAAATGACCCCACCATCAAATGAGTCCGGCATCATGTATTTTTTTGGGTAAACTCGGGTGATTCATAGGGTTTTCCCTAATTTGATATATGTTTTCCATCCTATCAATGGATTACTAAAGAAATATTATTTTAAGGAATGGACTGATGAATGTCACAATGCATTTGAGTTAGTCAAGAGCTTTCTCATGTATCTACTAACACTCATGCCACCAAAATTTAATCATCCTTTAATTTAATATTTTGGAGCCAAATATGTTTTGATTGCATGCATGTTAGCACAAGAGGACAATTATGGTCTTGCAAACATGCCATCTATTTCATTAGTCATACATTGTTTGACTATGAAATTTGGTACACCTAATAAGAAAAAGAGTGTTTGGTCATCATGTTCACAACTAAGAGGTTGAGACATTACATACCCAACTAGGAAATGAGAGTAATTGTTAAATTAGAACAGTTGTAGACATTCCTAACTCAAAAAACCTTGTCTAAGAAGTCGGGTAAGTTTATCAGGTCAATGGGTGAATTTGAGCTTACCTTTATTAATAAAAAAAAATTTAAAGCAAAAATCATCGCGGGTTAGTTAGCTGCTAACCCAATAGATTATGGGTAAATCAGAACAATTGTAGACATTCCTAACTCAAAAAACCTTGTCTAAGAAGTCGGGTAAGTTTATCAGGTCAATGGGTGAATTTGAGCTTACCTTTATTAATCAAAAAAAATTTAAAGCAAAAATCATCGCGGGTTAGTTAGTTGCTAACCCAATAGATTATGGGTAAATAGTTAAATTAGAATTCCCTGATGAATGTGTTTATTACATAGAAGAAAGACCTATCATCACCTCATGCTCATGGTACATAAACATAATAGATCAGACATATCCTAAAGGATATAATTCAAAAAAATGATATGAATATGTTTCATAGCCACAAAATATATGATTGTAGAGGAAGTTATCTATCATATAGATTTCGATGGCATGTTACTAAGGTGCGTTGATAAAGAGGAAGTGGAAATTAATCTCTTTAAAGCCCATAGTGGAATCTTTGGTGGCCATTTTGGAGGGAATTGGACCACTCATAAGGTCCATTGAATAGGCTATTTCTTGCCGACAATAGAATAGGACACTATAGAGTAAGTGCAAAAGTGCCAAAAATGTCAAGATTTATCACAAGCTATACATATTTGGCCACAAACTCTATATCCAATAGTGAAACATTGGCCCTTCTCTACTTGGGGTATTTATTTAATAGGGAAATTATCTCCCTCATCATCATATGGACACAAATTTATCATCATGGCCACTTAATACTTCAAAAAAGTGGGTTGAGGCCATTCCTCTAATTACGGTACCCAGATCGATCATTACTAAATTTATCATGAACTAGATCATCTATAGGTATAATGTCCCACAAGTCATTATTTAAGATAATGGCACACTCTTTAAGAATGAAGAGGTGTGTGAGTTATGTGCTCAATTTAAAATATCTCATCACACTACCTCTTTATACTATCCTTAGGCCAACGGACAGGCTGAGACAACTAATAAGACTCTTGAGTCCATTTTTCTTAAAACAGTTAAGGAGACTAAAAGAGATTGGCACTTAAACTTTTTACTGCCTTATGGGCCTATAGGAATTCTATTTGAACTTTGATGGGGGAAATCCCTTTATCTTTAGTTTTTTGGTGTTGAAGCGGTCTTACCGCTGAAGATATAATTACCAAGTCTTTATATGTCATTACAAGTATTTCTTGATGAAGATGCATACTGAGACGTGCGACTAGCTGAATTAGAAAGCTTGGATGAAAGGAAACTCAGAGCCGAATAACATCATCGGGTATATGTAGAAAAAATGTGTCACTAGTATAATAAAAATATCTATGAATGAGAAATCATGGTAGGACACCTTGTATTAATATTTGACATCCGAATTGATAAAAATGTCAGGAAAGGTAGAAAATTTAGGCTAAAATGGTTAGGGCCTTATCAAGTAATAGAAGACTACAAAAATGGTTCATATCATTTGTGTACTCTTGAGGGAAAATAATTTAGTGAGTCCATTAACTCCCTTCACCTCAAACATTTTTATGTATAATAATTTCCATTTCCATACTATCCTTCATTGCATTCATACTATCTTGTTACTTGCATTGTCAAATCATTTAAATTGTAAGATAGAAACTTATTGTTCAAGTAATTATTTTAATCTATAACATTGGAAAATATCCTAATCATAGTTATTTCACCATTCTTTTCATACATTCAAAATTGTATAATCTTTATCATTACTTTAATATAAGAGACAAATTTTGACATTGATTTATAGGGTTTACATACGCATCCTTCTTCATGGTTGTTTCCAATTTGGGTGCTTCTTTGCCCATGGTTTTCACTTGAAGCTTCTTGATGATAAATCTTTCCCTATACCAAAAAAAATCTAAACATTTCACCCAGAAATCTTGTTCGCCTACCTCAATCTTCGGTGTTGAGTCCTCATATCTTACTAGTTGTGTGGGATTGAGATTAGGGGCAAGTGTTTCTTCCTAAAAACCACATCTCAAATTCAATTCAAAAATGAAAGAAAAGAGATAAATAAACAATAAACACAAAATCATTTCATTACAAATAACTACACTTCTTGTCCCTACCAACCTTTGGTGATGAGATCATGCTTCTTACTGGTAGCCTAAGATTAGGAAAGGAGGGAAGTGCCCTTACTCACCTATTTCTTTTCATTAGTGATGAGCTCATTCTTATTACTAGTAGCATGGGGCAAGATGTAGGGGGTTTCATTAATAAGTCATAAGTTGTAAATAAACAAGGAAATAAAATTTCTTATAAAAATTCCCAAGAAAATGAATTAGATGTATATGTTAAGAGAGACAATTATCCTTTAAAACAAAATCTTATCAGTCAACATGCCATCTAAAAATATAAGTCTAGTAAAATATTGCAAGAAAATCCATTTTGAATTGGTTAAGTTAATCTTGGTTTGGTTTGGGTTGTAGGTTTCTCAGTAAATCCTTGTAAAATTTCTTGTCTCGTGGTAATTCTCATTCACATTCTCCAAAACATATATCTAGCATTATTCTTAGCTCTCGATGGTGACCCCTTGCATCTTAATGGTTGTGTGGAGTTAATAGTGAAGTGAGATTATTTTTTCATCATATCATATTCAACACATTTTGCCAATGAAAAAAAAATGCTAAAAGTTACTTGAAAAGTTAAGTATTCAAATTACAAATTTTTACCATATTCATGTTTATATGCATGTCATTTTGTTTATCACATTGTGTCATTTTCATTATCCATAGAACGAATTCAAAAACATAAAAAAAATCAGAAATTATAAATCATCTAAGAGTACATAAATGAAATAAACCACAATGAAATCAAATATTCTGAAAGAATGTTGAATGAAAAAATGGAAGTATGTATAATTTTTCAAGTTTCTCATGTAAAATGCCATCACACAATAGGATAAGTGTTGTAAAGAATGCTCACTATGAGCTCAAAATACAAAAAAAATTGATATACATTTCCAAAAAATGTCTTAAAGTAATAAAGGCTCTAGGAATATCACTCTCTCTTAGACCCTTGCAAAGGGGTAGGAGTAGGGAGAGGGATCCTGCCTCAAATATTGCAATGGGATTGAATCAGTGTGGCATGGGAGCCTCCATGAGTCAATCTATGAGAGTGGCCATGTGAATTTCCACTAGTATTATCTTTTCTTTATGAGTTTCCTTTTCACCTCTCTCAATCCTCATGAACTACAATGTCAGTCCTCAACTAGGTCATCACCACTACAGCATGCCATGTTGGCGTAAACATGATGGTTTGATGACCAAATCATGCTGAAATTCCAAGGTATGTAATAAGATACTCTTGATTCTTCTCAGATGGAATCATGAACATATCTAGGAGTGTGTCCCGAATAAGATCTCTCCATCCATTATTTTTGCCTACAAAAAACAAATAACGAGTTATAAAGTGTAAAAAAAGAAGAAGAAATGTCGTAATAATAGATAATCTAATAAGTAAATGGAATATAAGTGTTTGTATACTCACTTGGATCTCCAAGAACCCAACTCAGATAAATGACTGGTAACACCTCCTCCTCCTCGGTTCCCTCCTCCTCTATATGTTATGGATGAATAGATGCCTCCTCAATCTCCTTAGGGTATACGATCTCCTCCTCCACTTCAACTCTAGCAGTTGTTGAGGCCTCTCATATGCCTCACCACTCTAAGTTTTTCTCCTCCCTTGAGCCAAAATCATTTGTAGCCTCCTCCTCCTTCTCACTCTATATAGGGCCTACATTAATCTAAAATATCTGTCTCAATTTAACTATTACAATAGCATCTGGATCTGGTGTGGCATGTGGTGTGCCGATAGGAATCCTATGTGTAGCAACTGTCCACTATATTTATCCCCTCTAGGAATATCTCGCCTTCCATATCCCCCTATAAGTTGTAGCCACTACTGGGAGATCATTTATGTAGGGTATCCCACACTACTACGGTACTTGAAGTACTATTTGGGTATCTACCTTGCTACTGCAGTCAACTAACAAAACATTAGTAGCACAAGCAGTCAGTACAACCATCTCCTCACCCCACTAGCCCATCATATCCTGATATGGCTGGGCTACCATATCTACTATAGTTAGAGTAGAAACTAATGGAGATGGGCCCCTAAGTGGAGCCATATCCACCCACTTGGCTGATTTAATTGCTATAACACCTAATTTTACGCTTCATCAAAAACTAAGGGAATTTTTTTATCAACTCATTAATTAGAGTTAATTATTTCACTGAATTTAACATGTAACAATTAAATTCCAGCATACTGAGGTTTATAAATTCCCTTAAGTTATCTTACGCTGAAATGAGTAACATAATTTACAACAACCATTAGTTAATTTTAAAATCCAACCATACAATCTATGATAACCATGTGAAACTACAAGGGTTCATAGATCCTACTCGATCCCCCTCAAATACTCATAATGAGACAATATACTCAGTATATCATTTGGTTAAGCCTTATTATAGGCTGAGAGAGCTTGTGATTCTTCTTAGCATCCTTCAGAAAGCTAATACTATAACAGACATCTGAATCTAGACACCATAACAAGAATACTTGGTGAACATACAATGCATTGATTTACATGTACTACTATGGATATAATTATTTGGTGTTGCGTTAGCAAGCCAGTTTTGAGACCGCACACAATCCTATGAAACCTATCTTCCCTTCACCTCACAGCCTATCTAGTCATATTCATTAGGATTCATTTCCATTATTTAATTTATTAATTTTTTTGTCAAACATATTAAGTAATCATGTATTTAATTAATAAATTTAACACCAAAGATACAATTATCATAACTTGACATTTGGGTTGTGTGGCTCATGCCAACACCATTTTGGGATCCCTACAGGAAAACTTACATTCACATAATAACCTAATTCATTACGCGTCCATCCCTATTCATGTATCCATCCCAAAATAATGTGGCTATGACTCATAAGAAATGAAAGTCATGTTATGATACCTGTCTTTGTGTAATTTTTCTATGTCATCTAAACCAATTTACAATCTTACAACAATTATGATCTGCTAAGCCCTATGAAAGTACATTGAATGATCCATATTGGAATAACTATGGGAAAAGTTGCGTATGTGTGATGACTTACATCATTACATACTTTCACCCTTCTCGTAACCATTCCAAGTTGGCTTGGACAAGGTATTTTTGCATTTCCTTGCGAGTCATAATTCCAATCTTAATTAATTCATAATTATATATTCATGATATGAAAGGTACATTTAACTGGTTTCTTGAAATTTGTTAATGATCTAAATACAAAAACTAGATATAATTTATTATGACTATCTCTCATGCATTATCGTAACATTAGGTTGCTGACATCGTTAACATATGATTAATCATTGAACAATGATTAATCAGTTTACATATATCTTTTAAACATAGTTAAATGTGTTGTTATATTAAATAAATTACAAACATAATCTTAACAATCTTGTTGTGGTTATCTTAATAAACCGTCATATCTTATCATAAAACAATAATCAAATCATTCATAAATTTATACTTACATTACTGAGATCATAATCTATCGTAATTTTTTCATTATAACATTTTGTAAAATTAGAATTATGATGTAAAACAATATCACATATTCATAATATGGATGTTAAAACCTCATCATTAAAGTACATAAGGATAATGAAATCAATAGTAAAATGCAACATGATCTTAGATGCCTTGTATGCTTGTGAAGTAATATAAATTCACCATTAATCAAATACATGTACATTTATTACATCAAATAAATCAATACAATCTCAAACAAGTATGTCATAGTCCATTCTTTACTCTTTTGTAATTACTTGCAAATCCTGTAACCTAAAAATGACAAATTTTATACATGGTCAACTCAGATGAATTGGCATGGCTTTCAGGGAAAGTACATGAAGATGGGGGAACAAAAAGTATCTAAATATTCGATTTGAAGTGAAACATGATCGTGCCATGAATTATTAGGATTTATATTAACCAATCCTAAAATGTGAGTGCATTGTAACGCATTCGTGTTCCTGTTTGCAATGTGGTATATGTGCTTTTGGAAGGGATATATTTACTAAAATAAATGGTTTAAGTATAAGTTTTTCATTTATTAATATTTATAATTTTTTATTTCTTATATAAATTTATTTTAGTAAATATAACAAATTAGGGTCACTCTGCACCTTATGGAACTAATCTCGCAGCTCCATCAGTCACAATTTAGAAGATAGTTTTATATATTCTAACCTTGTCAGTACATAGGTATTTTTCAGGATTTCAACATTCAGCCTAAAGATTTTAGGGTTTAAATTATACAATCAATGTCTATTTTGGGAAAGAATATAGTCATTGTTTAGGGTTTGGGGCCTTTTAGATTATTTACTGACATTTGTAGGAGTGTTAAATGTCTCAACATTAGAATTTACAAATCTCACAACTCCCAAAGGTAGTAAAAATTGCTCAAATATATGGACTCATGAAATTCCTTAGAACACGTAATACATCAAAACACATATATAAGTTTTTATCGATTAAAATAATCAATGGAATGGTCATCATGAGGTCTGTGAAGAATTTGAAACATCATGTGGAAAATGGGTGCAATACAAAAAATCATGAGGTATGTGAAAGATATGAGACATCAAGAGCTTCATCAAGATTCAAATAATTAAGGGAATGTTCATCAGGAGCATGATAAGAGAATCTCACCATGAGTGATGGTGGAAATCATCTCAAGATCACAAACAATGCATATTTCATGAGAGTGTTTATAAATAATTAACCAATGCTTGGTAATTAACTCACATCTTGCAAGTCAAGGAGGTGGAATTTGAAGTGTTTTAGTAAAGTGTGGAGGTAAAGAACATAGAATTAATTATCATAAATTACTTCAATTTTCATTAAGGGATCAATCCTTCAATCATGAGGAGGTAACCTATCTCCATAAAGAGTAATTGAGAAAGAGGGTGTACAGATATCATAAGCACGCTTCCAATCAGGTGACATCTTGGGAAGGGAGGTGAATTATGAGACTAAGAAGAGATCATCATGTTCAAAAGTGAAAAGTGAGGCTCAAGGAGTGAATTGATGATCATCATATAATGACTCTACCATTGTGTCCAAATATCTTCTAGGAAAAAATCAAAATGAGCTAGTCACGTTATAGAGGCATCCAGGACCATCATGTGTGAAGGATCAAGAAGTCACCTATTCTCATGCGATGGATATGAAAAATAAGTGTATGTGAATCCTAAATCTAATTCCATTCAAGGAGGAGTTTTAAGCATGTAAGGGTAAGAGGATAATATTCATATGGAGATGTTGTCGTGTGAATTGACTAACCCAAAAATGCAATACTTAAACCATGAAAACCAAGCCACAATGCAAAATCTTTCTCCTAAATATTCTTGAATCCCTCTCTAATCCATCCTATCTCATGTGTCACGATCACCTTATCCTTGAATATATTCCTAATACATTGGGTGAACATGTGTAAGTTTGCAAAAAGGTTTTAAAAGGTCCATTATTCCATTTATTGAAGTGCAGTAAAAGACTAATTCTCTGACATGTCTAAAAAGGCCAATTTTGGCCATTTTCGAGCCTGTGTGCATCCTCCGGGAGGGTTATGAAAAGGTATTAAGTATCCAAAGGTCGTATTTGAAAATATTTAAGGTGTTAGAAGTAATTTAGGAAGATTTATGAAAGTTTTGATCATTCAAGGATAGTCTATTCAATCGTGGGTTTTCAAGTGTAAGGAATGAGCAGTCAAACTGTGAACCTTTACTTCTCTGGCTGATTCTAAGATCTCCATAAGGAGTTACAAGGAAAAAAATTAGGCACCAGAAATATTGAATAATAATTTACATTGTGGGAGCATCCATTTTTATCCAAGGCCACCAAAGGTGATGCCAGTAATCATCTCATACTATCAAACAATACATACTTCCCAAGAGTGTTTCTAAACACTTAATTAGTGTTTGGTAATGACCTCAATGCATTGTGGAGGTAGGGGAAATGTGATTCACCTTCAATTTCTAGCTCCACATGGATAAAATTGATCAAAAAGGTGATTTACATAATGGTATCAGAGTCTTCTTTGTAATGGTGTGACTCAAGAAGACTCCTAAGTTTTATAGCCCAATTCTACATAGATTTATATTCTAAGAATCCTTATTAGCTGAGATATTAATATTTTCTTGTTGAAACCCAAAAATAGAGTTATTAGATAACCTGATAGGGCTAAAATTTATATTTATTATCATACACACCCTTCCTGACTCGTTTACCTATTGAATAATATTTAAGAGGATTAAATTCAAGTTACTTCCTTTATAAGCTAGATATGTTGATGCCTGATATGATCCCAACATTAAGCTTTAGGTGAGAAAAACCGTGAGGGTTAAAAAACACAGTCAAGGTTATAAGTAAATGCCAAATGTCATGAACTACCACTATATATTTGTAATGAAATTAATTAGATATATTTAAATATCAGCAACAATAGAACACCAAGAATACCAAGATGTTGATAAATGATCACAATATGCAAGTATAAGTTATAGGACTAAGGATGTAGAAATATTCAATCCCTTTCTTATTGATAGACATCACTATGTGCATCCTTCCTCTGACTAGCATACCTTCAATTGAACCTTCACCTTAGCTCAGAGGAAATTCCTTGCAAGGTTTTATTTTTTTATTGTGCAAGGATGATTACCCAAGGTGATAAATTGATTTAGTAAGATTCAGTGAAAGATAAATTCCTCTGGAGGCCTAAAAAGGATAATTTTAGCCATTTCGTAGCCAGAAATGTTCATAGAAATTATAAAGCATCTAAGGGAGATTTTAAAGAGAATTGAAGGTGTCTAAAGTAATTTAGGAAAATTTAGGAAAAAAATATCATTTAGGATCCATCTATTCAACAATGAGTATTTAGGGTGTAGGGAATGAGAGCTTCAATGGTGAATGTTGTCTTCTATGGAAGATTTTAGGAAATTCCAAATGAGTTAAGAGGAAATAAAATAAGCACCGAAATGTGTAATAGACAATCACTTGGACAATGGGTGTAATAAAGAGAATCATGATGTTTGTGAACGATATAAAACATCAAGAACCTCATTGAAATTCAAGTCATCAAGGGGAATGATCTGAAAGAGGGTTCGAAACCTGAAACGAGAGGATCATGAGGGATGATGTACAAATCAATGGATGTGTGAATGGCAACGTAAAGGGATCTTGGGGGGATTGAACATCAACTGAATGTGCATGAAAAGATTTGAAACATGCACAGAACCTCATTAAGCCAAAAAAACTCTCTCTCTATCTCATAGATAAGAAATGGTGTACATATAGGAGGTGTTGAGTAACCCCCAGTGCTACAATCATGACAACTCAAGTGGGGAGTTACATTCCCATAATAGAAGTGTAACTCCCAATGATGCATATGATGTACTAACACGCAAGATAATCTCATAATGACCCATAAATGACACGTGGACCTATGATCTCACCTAAGTGAGATGAATCACCTAATGATGTGAAAAATAACACACACCAACACCCCCCCTTCATCATAACTTAGGATGAGGTAGAAAGTTAGAAATGAGAAATGGGTCCTGACACAAAGCCTAATGAGATACACATGCATAACAAGAAGATTCCCAAGCAGTGAAGGAAAACCCAGTGGTAAAAACATCCACCACAAGAGAACAACACACTCTCTGATGCAGCCTAGAATTCAGAAATACAAGCCCAGGCACATTGAAACATCATTCAACCTAGATTGAGTGCTCACCCCGAAGCGCGCAAAGGTACCAAGCCTCTCTTTAGGGTTTCTGTTGTAGGATGTTAGCATGATGAAGACTTTAATCATTCATATCTATAGCTAATGTATCTTTCAAATAGTGCATATTCAAGTCTATATCTAGAAAATAAAAGACTTTAACAAATAACCATAATGGATTTAAGTATGCAATACTGAATTATAACCATGAGAACACCTTGTTTCAGTCCATAACCTCCATTATATTAATTGCAGTAAATACACAGAACCTTCATTACAATAATAGTAGTATATACTCATGCGCGTAACAGATCTAGCAGCATAATCTCACTATACCGTAGTTATCACATGTATATCTATGCTCTCTCTCTCTCTCTCTCTCTCTCTCTTATATATATACTACACAGTTCACTACATATTTAAAAGGGTGGGGACTTTCCCTTCACCACTTATTTAATCCCAAAATAGGTTGCATGCTAATATTAGCCACGCACCATTACAAAAATAGCCACACATGCAAGTGCGCTAACAATAAACTACTGTCAGTTAACTGACAGTAGTAGATCTATTCCTGACTTGTGTCCATGTAAATTACTTCATATATGATCCTCCATAAATAGCCAATGTGTGTCGCGCAAGTCTTTGACTAGTTTGTGTGTTCCGCACGCTATCTCCAAAAATAGATCCTTATCATAAAATAAATAAGTCTTGAACTTGTTTCTGTTCTTTGTGCACAATCATTTTTTATACTTTTGTGCCTTTGAATGCACTCTAATCTCTTGCATGAACCTTTTGCATTTCCTTCGCTAAGTGCCAAATTTTGACTAATCAACATTACCCCACACTAGTTTCATTACCACCCTGGCAATGGTTGTCTCAAAAAATGAATCAAAGAATATAAATAGAAGAATATAAATAATTTTGGTGAATGAAAGAATGTCTTTATCCTGTAGTATCTTCTTCTACAACCTAAATAATCAATTCTGGATATTCCTCTTTTATCTCCACTTCTAAGGTCTGCTAGTCAATAAGCGTGGTCTCTGCTTTCTTTGGAATATCCACTACAATTGACTATAATTCATCCCTTGCAATCTCTCCTTTTTCATTCTGTAAGACCAACATGATGTTGGACATGTCAGTCATTCTCCCTTCTAATAAGTCCATCTTTTGAGCGATGATTTTTCCAAGCTCATCCATCCTTTCCCTGTGAGGTTCTTGAGCGGCTGTAAGGGCCTCACGCTTCTGCTTAACAAGTTATAACCATTCTCTGCGGCCCAATGTCTCATCCTTCATGGCCTTCAAGACCTCATTATCTTCCAAAATAGTCCCGGTCCTCATAACAGCCTCTAGCACTATACAAATATTCAACACTTGATCCACCTTCTTGAGTTCCTCCTACAAGCTCTGAAGCAATCCTTCATATGATGCGAGCAATTTAAATACTTGAATTGTCACTAATTATCCCCTTTCCCACAAATTGGTGACATATCGTCAAAAGAGCCCATCTTCCCTCATATCGTCATTAATTAATTACACTACGCTAATTAATTAAGTCACCTATCCAACAAATACCCTAATTAACGACCTTCCATTAATAAATCCCCCTTCTATCTAGACTAATTAATTATTATTAATTAATTAGCTTCCCCTTTCATTAAACCAATAAATCAATATTTAATTGATTTAATCCCCTTCTATAGTCTAAATCATGCTAATATTCCTCTAAAAGCTTTTATAAGCTTGCACATCTATTAATTAAATCATCTTGATCAATTAATAGCACCCCCTTTATCCACATGAGTCACTAAAGGACAAGCTAAACCCTCCTAAAGTTAACTCAACCCTATCTAAACCCCCCTTATCCACAACTAACTCAACATCCCTATTATCCCACATGCAAAGGGATGTAGTGATTCCTTTATCCATTGGGCTATATAAAGAGCCCTCCTCCTACCTTTACACTTACACCTAAATTCCTTGAGAAGACAAAAGCAAAGCATATAGCAAATAGACTAAAAGCTTTCCTTTGTTATTCTTGAGAATTCACCATTTGAAGAGTTAAGCCTCTTTTCTAGCCAAAGTGCTTGGGTCATATGGGAAGAGTCAAAAGGGTCTTGTAGCCCAACTTTGATAAGCTCCCATTCCTAGGTTCTTGGATATCAAAAACAACCAATTTGATTGCCATGGAGCCTACATAGGTCCATTTACTTATTTTTTGGTAATCTAGAGAAGTAGAGGTTTAAATACTTTAGCATGTTAATTCAAAGTTAATGCATTATGCTTAGTATTAATCTTGTTTAGCTCTCATCTTTGATGGTGCTTAGATTTTTTCATTAGCTTTGTTATAGAACTATTTAGGTGGTAGTTCTTATTCATCTAACTTAGCTTAAGCACAAAACCATGCACACATTTGGCACGCCCGGTGGGACCTAGTCCCTTGGCATTTTAGTTTAAATTCTATTATTTTGGCTAACTTTTGATATGCACATGTAGTAATTAATGTCCATTTTCTTGGAATTTTTGCTAATATTATATGTGTAGGTTCTTGTTCATAGCCATCATTTTAATGGGTTGTTGCCATTTTTAAACTAACTTGCTAAAATTTGAAGTATTGTGAGCTTTTTTGTGTTTTTTGCCGTGTTTTGGTTGCAGGAGTGGCACAGGTGCACTAACAGGAGCGCAGGTACGATTTATGGTGGCGCAGGCACCTCTCGGGTGGTGCAGGCACACTGTCGGAGCCTGAATCTCTGTTTATTGACCCTGGCACATGCACTAACCCCGACGCACATACCCTAACCAGAGGCACAGGCACACTAATCCCGAGCATAGACACCATTTCGTATTGTACCTTCACTACAACGTGAAAACCTGTCAGACCGGTGCATATCACACTAACCCAGGCGCAGGCATCTCTTTGGTGGCACAAGTGCATCTCTTCTGGTTGTGCACAGGCATTCTGTCAGAAATGGTCACATTATTTTAAATCGAAAGTGGCACACACACACTTATGGTGGCATGTTGCCTCTCTAGTAGCATGTAGGTGCTACAGATAATCAATTATTTTAAATCAAAGTGGCGCACATGCACTTATGGTGGTGCAGGTGCTTCTCTGGTAGCACAGGCACTCTGTCAAATCCCAACGTTGTTGTATACTTCCTTGGGTGCACACACACTTACAGTGGCACAGGTACCTCTCTGGTGGCACAGGTGCACTGTGAGTCAGAAAAATACAGAGTGGTGCACATCCACCCTAACCCAGGTGCACACGCATAAAAGAGGGGCACATGTATATCTGTTTAATCCGGTTTTGGTTACAAATTTTTAGTGCTCCTTGTTTTGATCATAACTTTTGACTCGTTAACCCATTTTTAGAGTTTGAATAGGCGTCAAAAGATAATGAAGTGTACTTTGCGAGGGAACTTCTCAAAATTTAGATACCTTTGGTATACTAACTTTTATCACAAAACTCCCAAAATGCCCCGGAGACCTCCAAAAATGCAAATTACTAAAAACTGTTAAAAAAAGTGCAAAAATTGGATTTCTAGAATTTTTGATTTTCTTGGTTTTCTAACTCTTGCAGGGTTCTAACAAGTGGTTTACAGGTTTCCTTTACATTAGGTTTCTTTATACTAACTTAATAAAAAAACATTTGCATCTTTATTTGTGAAGGTTTGAAACATGTATGCTCTTCCCTCGTGCCTTTCTAGGTGATCTTGGGAATCAGAAACGTTTCACCACTTTCTTCATACTTGCAAAAATGGTTTAATTAGCTTTCAAAGTTGGTTAAAAGGAACTTATTTTCACATTGTACTTAGGAATTTTCCATTTATTACAAATTTGAGTGAGATACCTTGTTGCGTATGCTCTTTCCTTGCGTCTTAGGATGATCTGGGAAATCAAAAACATCTTATCTCCTTTATATGACGTTTTGGAAAATTACTAACCTTGGTATGTAGGACCAAAATCACTTGTCAAAGAAAGGAGACATCAAAAAAAAGTCACAAAACCCTACTAATACACGTGTTTCTTACAGGTTGCCAAATGGTGTGCCAGCTTAAAACCACACCTTAATTAAACAAGATAAAAAGAACACACCATATTCAAAACACTGTATTGCAGGTTTCAGAAAAGGGTACGTCCCTCTCCACTCAACTGGAACATAACCCCTTTGGCATAATGCCTTAAGCTACAACAATGGGGGTGGTTCCAGGAACCCCAAAGTAGTCCATGCAAGAGGGAACCTTGTGGATGAAACGGGAAGTGCTCCGCACTACCTACTTGACTAGTGATTCCTTTGTGAGATAGCATTACCGGTTGTCCGTATGGCAACCCCAGTGATAGTACACGTAGACGCACTAGTTTCCTACTATTCTTGAAGGGGGTAAAGTAAAGCTGAGATACTCCCAAGATAGTCAGGACTATTTGGGTAAATCATGCTCGCTTAAGACAACTTTGTAACACCTAGGACAAGAGAACCACCTAGGAGAATATACTTTGGCCAGGAGCCCACTTTGACCAATTCAAAATGGTGTTGATGTTGTGAGCCATTTTTTTACCACAAAACGTGTGATGTGTTACTTTCGCTTAGTTTTTCACTTACCCTAAGGTAAGGCAAAACTCTGCCAAAGTGAGGCCAGCATTTTTTTTACCCCCATTTGATCTATTTCCTTCACTTTCTTTTGACACTTTGTTGATCAGAAGAGGAGTGACTACCTTTGCATTATCAATTGATTGTTTTGCCACTTTTTTTTCCATTTACGCCCATCCATGTTTGCGGCTGGGTTAGTTAAACATCTAAAGTGTGTGGAGACATATTTATATCATTGGTAGCCTTTGTGATCTTGATACCCACGTCAGGATCATCATCATAGTTAGGATTGATTCATCATTTTATCTCCCTTTGACATGTTACCTCATTTGCATTGTCTCGACATAATTAAGATACTTATGTCATGTTTCTCGTAAACATGATCTAAGTGTCCGCATTGTGGTGTTACGCTGCCCACATTTTAACACATCCTTAGTATACTTTGACTTAGTTTGATTTCAAACATTGTCCCAAATCTTGAAAGGTGTCACTTACTTTGTTTGCGTCATTTCGATACCACTTTGACACTAATATCTCACTTCTCCATGAAGCTTGATAGACATGTCCAATTGGTGTGGTTACGTGGCTTACATTTGTAAACCTCACCCTTTAACATTTAGGTCTTGTTGGTTGTTGAACTTGTCATGGTATCCTTTGATTGGGAGTCACATCTACCCTTTGTTAATATTTACGCCTTGTTCATTTTGAGCTTGACGTAAATATTGACATTGTGTTGATCACCTTTGCATCGAACTGTCACTTTGCACACGCATTTTCATATGGTGTATTTCCTTGTTGATTGGCTTTGTGTTTCACACTTGCATGATTGTTCCTTGTGATTATTCATTCAGAAAACTTATTTTCTAGGACAATCCCTTTTGATCTCATCAATATTACATCGTCACGATGTCTATTTTCCTTAGACCTTCTTCAGAAAATCACGCACGCATCTCCATACTTACACAATGTCTAGTTGGTTGTCCATTATGCTACCCAAATCGACATGTCACTTCCTTCCCTTTGAAGGAGTTCCATCACACTATCTAGATCTAGACATTTGTGCTTAAAACACCCCAAAAATGACTGACTATCACGGGTTCCCCATACTTACAAAAATATGGAACCTAGGTTTAGCAATTCAAATCAAAAGATTCCCATTACAACTAAACCTCATTTGGTTCTTCGTGCTAGAGAGCCCATACGGGTAACTCGTTCCCCACCTTCATCTCATAGTCAGTGGTATGATTTGGATGCTTCTGATCCAAATTATTATTCGAGTTCCCCCCACTCTTCTTCTAATTCTAATCCAAACATTTCCTCTTCTTCTGAGGATTCCAATCCAAATATTTCCTCTGACTCTTCTGATGATTCAACTACTATTCAGATCCAAACTACTATTCAGATTCATCTAATTCACTCCTAAGTCATCTAATGTGACTCCTATGTCATGGTCCTCCCTATCTTCGTAGGAACCTCTTCATCATACATTTAATATGACTCCTACGTCACGGTCCTCCCTTTCTTCACAGGACCCCTTTTATCAGTCACCTCAACGACGTCTTCTTCCTTTAAAGATATGTGCGACTCCAAATCCCTCCAATCAAACATCTAAAACAATTCTTGAATCATGGTCCTCTCTTTCTTTGCAGGACCCTTGTTATTATTCATCCAATGTGATTCTTGAATCACAGTCCTCCCCTTCTTCAGGACCTTCTTCATCAATCACCCCCAATAAGTCTTCCTCCTTTGAAGATTCGTGTGACTCAAAGTCCTTCGAGTCAAATGTCTGAATCGACCCATGCATCGTAATCTACAGACTTTGGACTTAATCCTACTAGTTTACAGATGATATACCATCATATAGGTAGGTCCACACCACCTTCTTCTACTCCTGAGACATCTAGCTACACATCTTCTTCGTCCCCCACATCATCTTCTTCTATCAATCATCATCAAACATCTTCTAAGTCTTCCACACCAAGTGAACCTCTTTCTTCCAATCAACCCCTGGTGGTCGATCAACAACTCATACCGATTGATCTCTTTCAGAATGAAGAAACAATCAGGGCATTTATAGGGGCATATGAAGATATTCCTTTAGCAGATTACAAGAAAGGATTCTCTTTAGACTTTGATGCATCTGCGTATTGTGAGGAAAAGGTTGATTCCTTTTATCAAGAAATGGAGGAAGAGCCTCAGATCATGCAACTTGATCCTCCTCTTATTCTTCCATCTTCACATTCATCATTATGTGATGAAACTCCTTGGTCTTGCATTGATCCATGGCCTATCTTCTCATCACCCAATAACTCTTTGTCTATCATAATTCCTCAATCACAATCTCTTATGGGGTCAATGCCAAATAGCCCTTCATCTTCATCTAGGTGTGGGTCACCTTCTAGTAGCCCTCCCTCTACTATTTGTGGGACATTTTTGAGTAGTCCACTATCTTCTATTCTTGGGGCACATCCAACTAGCCCCTTATCTTCTATGTATGGATCACCCCCGGGTAGTCCATCATCTTCTATTCTTGGGCCACATCCTAGTAGTCCATCATCTTACATCTATGGGTCACATCCTAGTAGCCATTCTTCTTCTATTCTTGGGCCACATCCTAGTAGCCCTTCATCTTCTATCTATGGGTCACGTCCTAGTAGCCCTTCTTCTTCTATTCTTGGGCCACATCCTAGTAGCCCTTCATCTTCTATCTATGGCTCACCTCCCAGTAGCCCATATTCTTCAATCCTTGGACCGTATCCTTTTCATCAATCACATTATTCTTCTACCAAATATTGTGGCAAGCCCACTACCATTCCTCTCATCAATTCTAAATGTCCACATTCTTCTCCCACTTCTTGGGATCAGACAAGTCAAGCATTAGCTTATAAGAAACCCAGACAGGTTCTTTATCAAGCTAAGATCAAAATCTTTGAAGAGATCCAAAGCTACCAACAACTCCAATGATCATAAAATCCAAAATCAAATGTGATTCCAGAATGCACACCAACATACCCATCAAGTATGGCATAAAGTGCAAAAACCTATGGATAGGGAACTCAAACTCCCACATACAAAACCCATGTTTCAAAACAAATCACAGTCATTTGTTGAGTGTGAACTCACCACGATCATCGAGATCGGGGATCATATCACTCTCGATAAACAAACGTGCTTAGTCTCCCTTATCAAGGAAATTGCAAACATTGTTGTTGGATCCTATCACATGGAGTGACTTTGTTGGTCCCACCTTTCCAAAACTATCAAAAATCTAAAAATCAAAAAATGCAAAAATAGTTTTTAAAAAAAAAAACATGAGAAAACACAACAAAAATCAAAGGTACAAGGATCAAACATTGCAATCAGGTATTTGCATACACATGGATGTTTCTTTCTTCCCTTCCTTGTTATTCTTCTGCAAGTCTTCCTACCATTTTCATCCTTTCGGTGATATTTTGGTTAGCTTATTCACACGCATTTTGTGACATTTATCTCTATGGTATCTGTTTGACCCTGGTCTTTTATCACCTTGGTAAATTAAAGAACAACTGACCTCTTGGAGATCCTATCACATTCAAACATCTAATAAACTTGTTGCGAAGAAATTTTGGACATATTTGTTGACACTAGCCAATGTCATCATCACAATCACTTCCACCTCCTTCCATCAAGCCATCTGTGGTTCTTAACCCCTTGTCAAACAAGAGAGCTGAAATAAGTTTTCAGAAAGAAAAAGAATCAAAATCAATCAAAAAATCAAAAGCTAAAAGCTACAAAGAAAAAGCAAATTGATATATTACTCTCTCTTGGGGTATTTCCAATAATCTCTACCGGGGCTATGGATGCCTGACTAGTAGTAGAGAAATGTTGTGATTAGAATCAAATGCATCTCCATCGGGGCTATGGATGCCTGGCTGCAACGGGAGCAATGTATGGCTATCCTTCCACCCTTCATTCACAAATCACCTATCACCTATCAAAATAAATCATTCCTACACATTGGCTAGGGTGTCTTCACTTGTTGTCTATTAAATCTTCCCTTCAAGAGGTAATTAAATTCCACGTGCACACACTAGATCTCTATGAGTAGGTAGGATTAGTATGTTACCAAGTGTCTCTTTTTGGACCTTGTTCAGACTCTTACTCTAGTCCATATTTTGTCTCACAATTTGTGCCTTTGGCTAATCACTTCTTCATCGCGAGGCTTCTAAGCTACATTCATATCATTCACATAGTTCTTCTACTTTGTTCAAAACATCCATGTGTATAAGATTACTTGTTTTCCATGTTTGCAGACACGTTTGTCACCTTTCACAAAAACAATCTTCTCCTTCCTTTCTATCATGTGCTTTTAGGCCAACTTACGTTGGGGGCATCCTTGCTTCTTCCCAGCACTTCATTGGTTTACGTTCATCATCATGTTGAACCTATCCATAATGGCCTTGGGTCCCACTTCTACCTGTGAAGAGTTTTCCTTTGAATACTCCCACCTAATCGCTGGGGCATTTTTGCATCTTCACCTTTCTCACACACACATGGCCTTATGCCCTTGTACATCCCATCTATCGCTAGGGGCATCCATGCTTCCTCGTCTTCCTGTACATAGTTTCAGAAAACTTTCAAAATCATCAAAAACATTCAAATATGTTAGAAAAATCATCAAAAACATTCAAATATGTTAGAAAAAATCAAAAAACATTAAATATGTTTCAGAAAACTTCTAAAAATTGAAAATCATCCTACAAAACGTCACTCTTTGGTTCTCACTTGTTCATATGTGTGACTTGCAGATCATCTTGATCTACCTCTATCAACAAAAGCTAGGCTTCTTACTTCATCTGTACTCTGGGGCACAACGAGTTGCATGGTACTGTTTCATAGTGCACATTGCTTTATCATCAGACCCAAGTGTCCTCCATTATTCCCCTCACATGTATCCTTGCTTGGGGCACCATCATCAACCCTTGTCGTTAATTCGCATAGGTCGTAATTGAAGCTTGATAATAAAAACATTACATTATGTTTTTCTGTTAGTTTAGCTTGTTTACTTTCTCGTATTGCATTGCATTTTGTATGTTGCATGGAGTTAGGAATCTTTCACTTTCTTGTATTGCATTGCATTTTGTATGTTGCATGGAGTTGGTGATTTTCAGCAATGGACAATTGTTCGTAGTATGGCTTTTTCATGTCATTCTACTTTTTTCGTATGCTTATATTTTTCATAAGGACTGATGATGTAGATATTTTGGCAATATGATGACACTGAATTTGTTGCCATACAAAGGCTAGAGGCTAGTTCTTCTCTCCACTTTTCCATATTTCTTCTACATCACTTTCCTCTCACCACTATTCTTCTGCTTCACCTGGGGAATTCTGCCCCTGCCCATTCTTCTATCTATTTCTCACATTTTTTGATCTGTCGATCATCTTCCTTCATCACCCCATTGACACTCGAGGGGGCATCTCTCCCTCCTAATAATTTTTCTTTTATCCCTTCAAAATTTTCATCTATCTATTATCTTTGAAGTGGTGTCACTTACGCCACCCCAAAGAGGGGAAAATGTAGACACCCATAATTACGCCTAAGAAATTTAAATACTTGAATTGCACTAATTATCCCCTTCCCCACAAATTGGTGACATATCGCCAAAAGATCCCATATTCCCTCATATCATCGTTAATTAATTACACTACACTAATTAATTAAGTCACCTATCCAACAAATACCCTAATTAATGACCTTTCATTAATAAATCCCCCCTTCTATCTAGACTAATTAATTATTATTAATTAATTAGCTTCCCCTTTCATTAAAGCCAATAAATCAATATTTAATTGATTTAATCCCCTTCTATAGTCTAAATCATGCTAATATATCTATTAATTATCATCTTGATCAATTAATACACCCCCTTTATCCACATGGGTCACTAAAGGACAAGCTAAACCCTCCTAAAGTTAACTCAACCCTATCTAAACCCCCCTTATCCAAAACTAACTCAACATCTCTATTATCCCACATGCAAAGGGATGTAGTGTTTCCTTTATCCATTGTGTTATATAAAGATACCTCATCCTACCTTTACACTTACACCTAAATTCCTTGAAAAGACAAAAGCAAAGCATATAGCAAATAGACCAAAATCTTTCCTTTGTTTTTCTTGAGAATTTACCATTTGAAGAGCTAAGCCTCTTTTCTAGCCAAATTGCTTAGGTCATATGGGATTTGTCAAAAAGGTCTCGTAGCCCAACTTTGATAAGCTCCCATTCCTAGGTTCTTGGATATAAAAAACAACCACTTTGATTGCCATGGAGCCTACATAGGTCCATTTAATTTTTTTGTTAATCAAAAGAGTATAGGTTTCTTAAAAAATTTGCATGCTTATTTTGATTTATCCTTTGAAGTTTTAAATGCAAATAATGTTATATGTCTAACCTTGTTTAGCTCTTATCATGATGGTGCTTTAGACTTTTCTTTAACTTTGTTAATTAAGACTACTAGGTGTTAGTCTTTATTTTCATTAACTTAGCTTAAGCACAAAACCATGCACACATTACCGAAGGAAAACATCTTGGGTACCTTTGGCTCTAAGCATGGCCTAGTCTTCAAGACATTGTCACCAATCTCCTCTATCATGTTGATAAACACTAGATTCTTCTTTTATGACAAGTATTTTCCCTGTTTTAGGTGTGTTATCTCCTCATCCTTAGTATTGATCTCCTCCCTTAGTGCCCTAATTTTGGTAGATTTATCCATATTCTGTTGTGTGACCTCTGTTGAGACCTTCACCAAAGCATTACTCACTTGTTCATCAAACATAACAGTAGGATTTATTGTTATGTGTCTGGCTTAAGGTGTCTTTTTCAACCTCCTTGACATGCATGAATCCTCACATACATCAAAGTCTAGTGCATTCATGTGTGTGTGCATTGATCATGACAATCGATTCCTTGTGCGACATATCCTCATCCATTAAATCCCAGTCGTATAACTACTTTTATGCCATTGTGATATGGAAATGGGCACGGAAAATTTTAGCTATGTCCTCAGTGTAGCCCATGACTTTTGGAATATACTCCCCACTTGTTCTTATTGATATCAGCTTCTTAGGAACTTGGGATTCTAGATTGGGAACTTGTGCTGCTATGTCCTGAGAAGTCTCTGTTGTTGTCTCTTCTGCCCCTTTTTCTTCCTCTTCTCCATCCTTCATTTCTTCATCTTTTTGTTCCTCTATGTTTTCTATAGGTGTAGGAGAATTGGGCGTGCTTTCCTCTGACTCTTCCGCTTCCTCACTCAACTTTAATTTCCTTCTCATTTTCTCTGTTGTCTCCTTTTGTGGAGAAAGTCTAGGTGATTTGCATACTATTTGCGGAGTAGCACCTTGGGTCCTTGTTCTCTTGAATCAATACTCTCCTTAGAATACATCCAAGTCCTCATCATCTCCCTCTTGTGGCTGAAGTGGAGTAGTTGCGTGCTCAGCTTCATCCTTATTTAGAGGCTATTTTCTACCTATGTGTTCTAAACCACCACTATCCTCATGGTCTTCTTCTTCATCATCAACTTGAATTGTCTTTGTGGGCTTGTGTGTTGGAACATTTTCCATCATATGCTTACACTTTTGTGGCCCTGGGAGCGCGAAATCATTCTCCACATACTTAGCATTCTCTATCTTGGGTTTGAGTTGTAGGTACACAAGTGTTGCTCCAGTATCCCCAACTACTAAGCTCACAAGTTTCATGCTGATAATTTCTGAAATAAGTCGTTCAATGTATGCATTGTGCCCTGGATATACATACTTCTTCCTCAAGTTGCAATCTACCTTGTCTGCATTGAATTTTATGCGACGTGCATCTAAAAAATGATGGACTGATGCTTGGAAATACCTTTCTATGAAGGCATACAAAAATTTGCACCATGGTCTCCAAACCCCGTCCTTCATCGCAAATCGCGTGATGCAAAAATTTTGGTATACGGAAAACAAAACTGCCTTACCCACCACTGAAGGAAAATCCTCAGGTATGCACCACTCTTCCTCAAATGCCATGTGGAGTATATCATACCACATCTCCACCCTTTACTTGAATGGTCTACTCATTGATCCATCACACAAGTACTTGCCTAACATCTCTGTAAGTGACTTGTGTTTTGTGGGGTACTCCCAAATCTTCTCCTTTGTCCCATTAGGCACCCCAATCTCCATGAATACTAAGGACAATAAAATGGTGCCAAAAATTATTTTGTCACCTGTTCATGCTTCTTTGATGATTACCTTTGCTATGTGATCTGCAATGTTATAGACCACTCCTTGAGATATCTTCTTGGTGACATGTAACCACATGGTGTTTACCTGCGACCACCTTCCTTGGTCATTCAAATTTGTAACATCCACTTTTTGTCACTTCAATCTTAGAGAAATTCAATTTTTTTACCATACCTTATGTAGCTGATTTAAATACCCATATATTTAAATCCAACATAAGTCTTAGTGTAATCCCTTTTTGATAACTATCATGAACCATGTGCAGCTGTATGAGAGAATACTAAACTTACTAGTTCTCCCTTAATTCTCTTACAAGCCATACATAAAATGTATCCCTTTGGTTATCCTTTAACAGGATATGATATATAAGTGATAACCCCTAAGTGTGTACCTAGATTCTACCTATGAAATCCACAGGTATCCCATAGCTTAGTTAATGGTGAAATCTCGACAGTATAATCAGCAGTTACACTACCTTGCGTAAGATTTCTGAGTCATGTATACCATGCTCAATTCCATGATGGAAAACTCATCATTAGGAAATTTTTGTTTCACCTTAATCACTTTTTTAGTTATAAGGGTTTGCAGCCAGTGATGTTGTAAATAGCTACAAGCCTTGTACAAGGTACAAGCCCTGATTAACCTACATAAAGTTATTCCTCCACAGCATCTTATGATGCCTATGAGAAAGGAAGTGTCTTTGTAATGATTCACATCATTGCTAGACTACTTCTCTTCTCGTAGCCATCATTTGTTAGCATCAGGGTACAACCTGTGGGTTTCCATTTTCCCTTGTAACTATAACAAGCTTGTACTTAAGAAATACCATGCCATATTTTAAGGTCTTGAAAAGAGAAATCAGTATAGTTGTTATGTGGTAGTATTCAAGTAACAACAATTGTCATTAAATGGATATGACCACGTAATAGCAGTAGTGAGTTGACCTGTCAAGAGTCCTAAAATGAAACATGGTATCTTAATAAATTAAACATGACAGATTGCTACAGTTCCCATATCTTTGTCACTTAGTGAAGAGTATCTAGAGTCCTGTCCCATAGTATCACGATAGGTTAAATGTAATTCCAAGAATACTCATTTCTTCCTATCTGTTTTAGATATAAGATAGATCAATCTTTAGACCTAAATTCCCAATCTTACCGTTTATTAATGATTCAAAGTCAATCAAATAAATAATGCCTTACATTATCAAGGAGTAATAACCACTAATATTATTCTTACTCCTACAAGCAATCATGCAACCTTCATAATTACTCATCATTGGGGACATACGGAGTCGATCCCATTACCCTCTTTTTCAGTAACACTTATGCTATATAATATAACTATGTTATTCAATTTTACTTCATCATTTGTAGCAACCAGGTCTAGTTGGTCTATATATATATGAATCTAATTCATTTTAAGGTTCTTGTCACAGTAGTATTCTCAATTCTCTTGATAACTTCTATAACAATTCCCAAACCCCAACTTAGGTTTATTTGCATGGCTACTATCACCTTGATCGTGTATTCATTTTTCTTGGATCCTTATACCAATTTCGTTGGCATCCAAAAATACATTCCCTGAACTCCATCTATTAGGTCATTGCTATTCTTTATATGACTACACCGTCACGTCCTAATCATGGTTGTTTTCAACTCATAATTTTAGGAGTGTATATACCAAACTTCCATAGTGAATAAGATGTCAAGTACTCAAGTTGAGCACAATCGGTATGTTGCAATCAACATTCTCATCATTTACATTGGACTTCATACCCATGGTTTCATAGAATTTTATTATTCTGGGATTTAATCATCTCCCATGCAGTTCTATGCCAATTGTATCCCATATCCTATGGGTCTTTTTTTGCATTTATGTTCAACCTGATTATTAATGAAGTATCTTCATTACATCTTGTTAGTTGGAGTAACCCCATCATAAACGTTCATCACATCATATTTCGAATGATGGTAATTTGATGGTTCTTATACTTTATTCACCCATTTTATGGAAAGACAGATAGCTTAAGTATCAAGAACATTTGTGATCTATCCCTACTTATTATTTCACCTTGAATTATTATGATGAACTCCCCATCATGCTACGGAAGTTGGGTTAGTTTTATAAAGTTTTTCAACTTCATTTCCTTAAAGGTTTAAGTACTACCCAAAAGGAACATCAGCAAGTTTTTGAGACTTAACCCTTATGTGTTGAACTTTATCATATCATCCATAAGTTTCATCATAACCATTTATTTCTAGTAAAGTTACTCAATCTTTACTAGAGGAATCTTCCTTAATTATGTATACATAAACATGTACATCAAGATTCATACCTAGATGATTTCTCATCTACTAAGCAGTTAACCTTAACTGGTCTTATGAGGAATCACAACCTCTTGCTTACAATAATATTTATTTCCCATACGTTAAATCAATTCAGATTAAAAGAATACTGCAACACTACCCCATAAAGTATTCTATTAATCTATCCATTATATTACTGATTTATAACTTCACAATTCATCCATTGAACTTACTAGGTTCATTTAATTCATAAGGTAATTAATAAATATTAATGAATCACAGTGATATAACAGTATTCAAATCTGAACATCTAATGATTCAATTTTCATAAATATCACAAGTAAATACCATATCCATACTGACATTAATATAACAAGTATAATTTGTTACAGAGAGTACAGAGAGGCATCATCCGTCTTACAACAATGTGAAGCTAGTACTTATGGAACAAATATGGAATATTTACCATGTTACATCATAAATGTACCCAGTAGATTTTTACAACAAAATCTTTACTCGAAGACAACAAATAACTTCCTTGACATAATTAAGAATGTCTCAATTCTACAATTGATTGCCACTATATCCTTTATAAATAAGCATATGGTTTGATTATATAATCAAGGCATTTCTTTACTTTACGCCCGTTATCTTCGCTCACTTTCCTACAATGGTTAGGCAAGGTCAGTTCGATTGAACTAAGCAAGAAAATTCCTTTATCCCATTTATCAATTTAGGTCATTAAATGTTAGAATAAATAAATACTACAATAATCTCATTCTTACAATTTAATAATATAATGCCATAACATCATACTTTAGTAACCTACTTTGCAATCATTAAGTACAACTCTTTTTACCTCTTTCAGTATTCCACAAAGACAAGGTCTTATTACTACTTCACATAAATAAGTTAAAGCAAAACCGGATAAATATATTCATACCCAATAATGACCATCAACTAATCAATAACACAATTTATTAAAAATATAATTGAATCACATAAAGTTAAATAGAGTAATCAGACTCTTATCAATCACGGTACAAATCTATGTCATCCCATTCATAACTAGAAATTGCTGCAACTATTGTTGTTGCTCCAACAATTCAAACAAGTATTAACCTTGGAAACACAAGGTATTCCTAGCTACGGAAATGGAACCAATCAGTTTCAGCAATACCAACATATCCTTTAAATAGATCCGATAAATACACATGACATTTACATGTCATAACTACATAAAATAGTATATCATGCATTATCCATTATATCCTTTGAAGGAATGATATCCATACATCTCAAGTTACATTTCATAGTAAATTAAAGGAATTAAGGTAATATAGACTCAGTTGCCTAATTATTCCGTATTGTACCTTCTTTAATAAAACTCATCATCTCCAATTATATCTTACCACATTTAGCTGCAATAAGAATCTGAAGACACAGCCATTCCAAAGCTTATTTATGCTTGTGTATAGGGGCTAAAATCCCTGAATTTGTCTCAATGACTAGCACATATTACTCCTCAATAATGGAGATATGTTACACTTGATTTAATCATCCTACAGAGATTCAATTAGTTACATAAACTTTACATAATATTAATATTAAAATCTTCAGTAAGGATTGATTTAAAGAATGGGAACAACTAAGTTTCCTTTCCATTATTGAACCTTATAAATGGAGCAGCAAAACTTATCAAACATATCCATAGTGTAATCCAACCAAGACCCCTTGGTTTCAAGAAATAATTTTTAGTTCTTTCAAGAAAACATAAAACAACCAACGCTTTTATTCATTATCCATCAAGGTCCCAACTCCAATCAAGCTTTCCTCAACTTTGTGATTGGTTATAAAAACATATAACATTTGAATCGAATAGCTTCCATAAGGAAGAATAATTGTTTTACCATACTCGGTATAAGATAAGTTAGGCTCAACCCTTCGAAGCCTAAACCCCAAATTCATTTGTTGTTCTCTAGTATCAATTTGAAATGGTTTATACAACCACTTCGAAAAGATAGCAATTAATTATATTCCTTAAAATCGAATTGATTTGAAGGCTCGACATGATCTGCATTCTATCACATCAACTAAAGGTGGTTTCCATATCCTAAGAAAAGGGATATTCATGATGAAATTTACAACCTACACGAGGTTGAATAGTAATAGAATAAGATTTATTCTGCAACTCGTCCACTGTTACTACTTATTGCAATGAAACTAGTAGTAATCCCTACTATCATCCCATAACCTCTCTAAGAGTTACAAGGTCCAATATACCAGCCAAGGTTAACATGAAGTGTTACCAGATCGTAACCAAATCACTTAGACTGAACCATGTCAGAAAGGTTATTACCCTAATTTTCTCTATGGAGAGAGAAAAATAAAATTTTCTCACGGATCCATTTAAGGTAAAGGATTACATTAGGCAAACTACCAAATCCTTAGCCCTAGTGGAAATCCCGGATCACTACCATTCAATACGATGGAGAATATAGCAGACTGTTAATACACCCTATACATGAGATAGAAACAACAAACCATAAGTAATAAACATCATTATCGGTAATTGGGATAGTACTAGATCTCATTAACAAGATTCGGTTAGATAAAAGAAAGCCCAAGAATCCAAATTCAATTCTGCATAATATTGCATATTTACACAATAACCCACCACTATCTAAGTCAACCCAATCAAACAATGCAAATGAATTATAGTGGTTCCAAAACCTTGCTCGATAGTACCATCTACAGTCATCATTGTCGATCATGATTCAAGCAGAATAAAAGATAAAAGGATAATAGTTTCCAAGGGTTACAGTCATTTGATTTTCCATTTCTTTTCACACAAAAATAGAGTATAACAAATAGCAACCCCAAACTATCATGTACCCAAAAAATTTCTTAGCTCAAACCAAACTTGCCAATATGTATTCATTCTAACCTCTGATGAATTAAAAAGATAAAAGGGATAAATAATGTTTCTTGCCTAGTAAAATGGTAGGCTGAATTTTTTTCTTCCGGCTTCCAAGTTCCTTCACAACCCCAAATCGAGCACAAGTTCAAATCAAACTTAGATCACATTTCTAGCAGTACTTTCTCAGTGAAACATTTTTATATAACAATAGATTTAGAACTTGTATAGCTTTACAGTCTTCTACCCCAAGAAATTCACCATGCACAAATACCAAAAGTGGAGTTTTTCCCAATTTTACCAACAAAACTAAATGAAGAAGTTGCATGCAATTCACTTCCTTAGGGAGCTTTAAGGATTTCTGTAAATATTAAATGCAAAATTTAATGGCATTCAAAGTGGAAGTACCACGCCAGTGGCTCATCCAAAAACCACTGCCCTTCAACTTTCCTCCAAAATTGGCGGGATTTCTACATTTAAAACCTTATTTACCTTTTTCCTTGAAATTTTCTAAATAACATTTACTTAATTACTTTCTATACCCTAGGTTGATTAATCCTTTCAAAAACATAGGTTATAATATAGTATAAGACCAATGCTATAGCATATGCATAGCCCTACTGTTATTATCTAATTGCCCCATAACTCCCATAGAGATACATATTAAAATGTGAAATCAGCTATGATAATTTCATAATCCAATATAAGCACCATGGCCTAGGATTCATAAGCCAGAGTCTACTGACCATAGTGGTTGATTGTTAAAAGGTTTGTTAGACAAATCCATAAACTATGTTCCCTTGTCTAAAACATATTACCTTCTAGGAATGGAACAATGAAATATACTATTTCACAGGCATCATATTATCCTTAGAAAACTTTAACCCTTCCCATTGTGATATCATGACCTAACGCCACCAGTACAACATATTAAGTCATGTCATCGATGGCTTATTACACATATTTTAATCATAACCAATCAGACATGTTTTCAATACTTCAAATCTCAGTTACCAACTAATTATCTTGATTGCATGAATGTTTTTCATAATTGTAATCTTAATATTTAAATACAAAATCAGTGTTCAAAGTGAAAATTATTAAAAATACCCAATTCCCATCACTTTAGTAGGAGCAACATAACACTTCCTACCATTATTAAGTGCATGGTTGGCATTATCTACATAACCTTTTAAGGAAAACATGTTGTGGCAAGTGAAGATGCACGTTAGAATCTAGGAGTCACTGCATTAAATCCTTTGACTTAGTTTTATGATTCAAAGGATAATTTCAACTCCTTTATGATCCTGAACTAAATTTGTGGGGTGTTACAAGCTTTGTCACAAGGTGTGCAACTTCCTGCACTATTGGGTACTTCTTCAACTTGTCAATGTCCATGCCGCACGAACCCTTGGTATACCCCATCTCTTTCCTTGTCTCTAGGATTGCAGCCTTATCAGTTAAATCATTATCTAGATCCAACCTTGAGGCCCTTAGTCCTATCACCATTGAAATCAAAGCAGTTGTGATTCTTACCCTCCATCCAATGAAGTAGAAGAAGTCATCATGGACTCTTCTCATCAACAATCGATACAATGGTTCATTATGCTTCAGCAACTTTTCACCAACGTCATCATATACTGACATATCCTATGCCATGCACTTGTTTGTTTTCGTGCTTAGCAATGCATCGAGATCCTTCTTGTTATCTGATGTTCAGTGGTTGTAGTTTTTATTTTACATTGGTGGATATAGGAATCCCATTATTGTCCCACAATAATGCCCTCTAGATACTGTATTTGTGAAAAATTGCTCTCGGGAGCAATCTCTTCTTCCACCTCAACCTTTTTCTTCCCTTTATCTCCTATTGCGAGTGCTTTATTTGGTGCCATTTGAAAAATCTCTCCTTTCTTCCCTCTGTAGTTGATAAAATCAAAAACCTAGCTTAAATATATGTTCCCTGGTGTAAATCACTTGCCCTATCTCATTTGTGCATTTATTTATCCTCCACCTATCACGTGATTTCAAAAATTTAAGCTATGCACTAAAATGGTTGCTTAGGTGCATTTATTTATCCTCCACCTACCAACAATCCTCTAATTAAGCAACCATTTTCATTATTTCTATGTGGTACATCTTCACACCCAAGCTATAACCTTCTAGCACTTCCTTCTACCTTTTGGTTGTGGACTTCTCTTCAGCGCAATTTCATGCACCCGAGTACCTCATCACTGTGCCTTCCACTGGTAGTCTTCCCGGCCCCTACTTACCTCGCATTATACTTGTTTATTCACTCCTCTCTATCTATGGTCCTTGTGTCTAGAAATCCCCTTTTTTTTCTATTTTCCAACCTTGAATAACACCCGTAGATAGTTCCTTTTATGTGGACTTATTTCCATCAGTCATGTACCTGGATATCAACAACCTACCCCACACTAAGGGTATGTGCAGTCCTTTGTGCATAAAAATTCTTCAAATAGTAATTAGCTTCTGGCACAAAAACACACTTATTACACAAACACACCAACTAAATTGACAAAGCATAGCAAAAAAGAAGGAAACACATTAAGGGAATGCATAATTGAAAACCTAATCTACATGGCGACACTGCCTTATTACAAACACCAAGAAGACTTATTTATAGTAGGGCTTCAACCTACTCCCGTTGAAGTAACCGGGTAACCGTATTCCATCAAGTTCCTCTAACTGACAAGTGCTTGATCTGAGTATGTGAGTGATAACATACGGCCCCAACCAATGTACCGTGAGTTTTCCTGGCTGGTGTAAAAACTTAGAATCATAAAGGAGCACCATCTGTCCTATCTCCAACTTTTTATCCCTGATGTGTTTTTCATGCCATGCCTTATGCCTGGCCTTCTCTTGTTTTTGACTCCAACATTCTATGGCTCATCGTTCATCTAATTGGATCAATTTTTCAATGTGTTCTTATAAGGCTTGCTCATCAGCAAGACCTCCAGTGCATGCAATACGCAAAGAAGGTAACATTAATTCCATAGGAAGAAATGCTTTTGCACCAAAAAACTAACTGAAATGGTGTGGCTTTGTTCAACCTTTTATATGTTATCTGATATGCCCAAAGTACTGCAAATACTTTATCATCCCAATCCTTTCTTCCAACATCACAAATTTTTGTCAATGTCTAGCTGAAAATTTTGTTGAAAGCCTCAGTAGTCCCATTTTCCTGAGGATGATAGGGTGTAGTCTTATGGTGTGAAATCATGAATTCATCCAATAGAATTTTGATTGTCTCATTAAGAAAATATGTTCCCCTATCATTGGTGAAACTTAAAGGACATCCATACCTTGTAATAATATTTTCCCAAAGAAACTTGGCTATTGTGGATACTGTACAATCCTTTGTAGGTGTTACTTCTACCCACCTTATCAGATAATTTGTGTAAGTTATGATGTAACGTGATCCATTTTTTCACGCAGCTAGTGAAATAGGACACACAAAATCTATAGCTCATTTCTCAAACGATTCTACACTAGTAATGGGTCTTAGAGGAATTTCATCTCATTAACCAAGTTTCCCAAGGTGTTGACAATGATCACAAGCCTTACAAAATTCCTTAAAATCTTTGTACATGTTCTCCCACCATAATTTAATGAGTATAATCTTCCATGCAGTGGTATCACCGGCATAGTGTCCAACTGTAATACCACCATGGGCTTCTTCCATAATATATGTGCACTCATGTTCCAATACACAACAACACAATACTTCATCTCGGCATAATTTGTACAAGTCACCATTGATTAACATATATGGGGCTGCACATATAGCAAGTTGTATCTTCTCCAATGACTTCATTCCTTCTAAAGGCATCCCTATTCATAGAAAGACAACAATGTCTTCTATTTCTAACGACGCTCGTTGTAACCTGTATAACTGTGCATTTAGCATGGTATCTTCAATTTCCTGTGCTTCTTCTCTTGATTGTATTCTGGATAAATTGTCTGGTCTAGAATTACTTTTCCCTAGTTGTACCCACAACTATGAAATCAAATTCCTAAAATAAGAGCACCCATCGACATATGCGCCCTTGTAAAATATGATTTTTTACCAAATACTTCAATGCCATGTGATCTGTATAAAAGATGAATGGTGTAACTAGTAGGTATTGGCAGAATTTCTATAGCACATAGATCATTAGAAAAGCTTTGTGCTCTGTAGTTGTGTAATTTTGTTCTGCAAGAATCAGCTTTCTACTAGCAAAATAGATAGGATGATCTACAATACCTTCTCCAGGTTGAGCCAACATCGTGCCAATGGTCGTGCTAGAGGCGTCAACATGTACATTAAAGGGTTGGTCCCATGAAGGAAAACATAGAATAGGTGTGAGAGTAAGTTTTTCCTTTAATGTCTTGAATGCATTCTACTGTGGTTATCCCTAGTAGAACATACCTTTCCCTTTTAGTAACTCTTCCAACGGTGCAACAATTTTGGCATATCATTTGATAAAATTCCTGTAATATCCTGTATGACCCAAAAATCTACACACCTCACTCTGACTAGTAGGCTCCCTTAGGCCTATAATGACTGCAACCTTGGCTGGATCAACTAACAAACCTTCCTTGTAGATTATGTGTCTGAGAAATATCCCAAATGGTGTAGCAAATATTCATGACTTGATGTTCAAGGAGAAACTCAAATGTCGACATCTTTCAAACATTAAGTGCAAATTGTCACAATGATCCTTAACTAATACATACACCATCCAATTATCTAAATAGACCTATAAGAAGTTATGAGTAAATTCCTTGAATACTTGAACAACTATGCACAAAAATACAGTAGGTACATTTTTCAAACCAAAAGGCATTACAGTATAGGAGAAGCTACCCCATTTCGTAGTAAACGTAGTATTTTTCTGATCCTCCTGGGTAATCCGAACCTGATGATACCCATAAAACCCATCTGTAAACGAATCTATTTCATGCCCTACAAAACCTTATAGTATTTCCTAAGTGAAATGCATAGGAAAGGGATCAGTCACACATGCAGCATTCAGCTCCCTGTAGTCCACACAAATCTTAATCTATCCATCCTTCTTGATACTAATCACCATTAGACTAACTGATTCTGACTCATCTAGGGGCTTGATAATTCTAGACTTCAACATTTTTTCAATCTCTTATTTGACCTTTAAGTGCAAGTTGGGGTTCATCCTATAGGGTCTCTTTCTAACTGGGCGTGTACCCTCTTTAAGTTTTATCTTCATCTCCCCTAACGATTCATGCACACCTTTAATTTCATAGTACCCCCTAAGGAATAAGTCCTGGTAATCCCTTAGTAACTATATGATTTTTTCCACTTCAGAGTCTGACCAATAGCCCCTAATTATAGAATCCTTAGGCTCAGCCTCTGATCCAATATTCACCTTCTTTATCTTCATAGGTTCATGATAGGCGTGCATGTTTGTATATGCACTATCTAAAACCTCATGCCTACCTGTTGAATTATTTACATCCATATTTTCTACTTCTTCATCATCCACTAAGTAGACCATTTTTCCCTTTTATTTCTCAAGGCAAGCACGTTGTAGTAATGTTGTATCAACCTTTGTTTCTTCAACAAGAAGTGCTCCTAAGTCTCCTTCATCCAATAACTCCTGAAGGAGTTTTTCAGCGTTGGCACTATCTCCCATAGTTAAGTGATTTATGACTTTCAATGCTTCTTCCACCAGAGGAATTGTAGAGAAGAAGTCAAATTTTTGGGTCATTCTTGCAATTAAATCCTACCAATTTCTGGTCTCTCTATGGAGTTCTACATATACATACCAAGCACACGCAAATCCTTGTAAATTGGAATAAAACTTGTGCACACATAGCGAAGGTGGTAAATATTCCTACCCTTCTGTCTAGAGTCTCTCACACTTCTGAATGTGGTACTAAACATGTTGATTACCATAATAAGTAGATACTTGAGTAGGTGCATTGCTCCTAAAGAACCTAGTAGCAAAAGAAATCCTTATTTTATTCCATCCCACAAGATTATCCATGTGAACCACCCACCAACGTGCTTTGTACCACACAGGGTATATGCTAGCATATTCCATCTCTCCAATTAGTCTATCCATTTTTCCTCCATGGTGTGCATAAATACTGTAGGATCTCCTTCTCTAGTATAATGAGGTACTGAGTTGTTACCTATTCTCCTGACATAACGCAATTTTTTTTCATCTAGGAAATATGCTCTTTACTTCACACCCTACCAACTCATAAGTGTTATGAGCCCAATTATCACAAGAAAAACTTGTAGTATCGCTAATGGACTGTGCATCCTCCTACTAAAATATTCCTTCTTTAGTTGTCTCAAGCATATCAGGGTATCGGATGACGCATACATAAATCCTATTCAGATCGTCTTCACTTAATGGCTCAACATAGGGCGTAGATTTGTCATTTGTCAAAGGGATATTAAATATTTACTCCTTGTTTTCAAAACTGATATAGCCTTTGTTTAACCTAAGATCAAGATTATTTGCATAGCACCAAGGATGCCCCAATAGAGCTAAGAAGCTATCTTAATCTTCCAATGCTAAAACCTCAAAGTCTCCAGTGAACTTGGCCCCTTGTATAGTAATGGATACATCTTTCAAAACTCTAATGGGAGTGGCTTTAGTCTGATTATCCATGAATAATACATTAGAGGATGGCTTCAATGGGGGTCTTCCCATTTATACCCATGCATCTAAGGTAAGAAAATTGACTTCCATGCCTGTATCAATCAGTATATTACTCAATAGCCACCCATCCACAAAACATTCACAATGATTTCCTTGTCATAATCTAGGCTACAAGGGGGAATTTTCGCATGTAGGATCTGTCGTCCAGTCTCAATACTTGTGTGCGGAGTGTTTCCCTTTAACCAATCCCCTAAAAATGGAATGATATTTTCCTGGTGAAACATTTTACACACTTCCCTTAAGTCATCTATATCATTTTAGACCATCTCTGATACTTTATTTTGCTCCATCTTTCATGATTGCTATTTTAGGTATTGTATCTCGCCCTGAAGATTCCTAAGAACTTTAATGGTTTCCTAATAGACCTCCTTTTGAATGGGTAGGATCTAGGTACTGTGCATGTAGAACCTCCTCCTTAGTGATGGTAGGCTTCTTCTGTAATTCCTCTTTGGTGCTTTCCACCTTAGCATGGGTCATGATCTTCACTTGCAACTCCTTGGACTCTGCCTCCAACATAGGCATCCACTAATCTTTAATAGCGCGCTATATACTAACCATCCATGAGCCTCTTTTTAATTGTTTATTCTTCTTACTAAGATGATCATACAAGTCTGGGAACTCCTCATAGCTATGGTTATTTCCACAGATAGAACATGTAATATTCTGAGGACATTCATTCCTGTAGTGGTCAGGAGATCCACATGTATAACATGTTCCATGAGGAAACTCACTTCTTCCACTAACACAACCTCATCCTCTAAATCCTCCACAGTATCCTCGACCCCTACCATGACTACCTTCAAAACACCCTTCATTCCCCGATGCTCATTCTTACCTTTAGAGTTATCTAAAACTCATGTCTATCATACACCAATATCTATAGCATCATGGATTTAACCAATCAGCTAAGAGTCTTCTATGTCATGAGTCATGGATCTGCATATCTTACAGTATCTTGAAACATTCTTCCTTACTACCCATTATAATAATGGGTAGCAGCTAGCATCATGGTTTAAATGGCATATCTCATAATCCAACAGTAACAAGTGTATTGATCTGAGAGGACAACTATCCTTTGTGTGCACTTCTACTTCATAATTTGTGCACCAAATCCCTGTGTGCATCTCATGTGCTGAATTTTCTGATAGTTTCTCCAAAAAAAATTCCATAACTACAATATGTGCTTCTAAAAATGGGTTCACCCCAGTATCTATACTTCCAACTGCCTCAACACGTAAGGGTGCTTCAAGTGATGCGTGTGGATCAATATATTTCTTATGTGATAATTCCCTTCTAAAAGGGGTAATTAGGCCCCCAATGAACCACTGTGCATGTTGGTTGGCATGTATATCATAAGAAATCTTAGATAATAAAATTTTAAAATGGGCATCATACTCTCTAACACTCTCAGTAGTGCCTTTCTTAATATCCTTAAGTACACTTATACTCTTCTACTCAAACTCAGGGATGTGAAACTCTTTAAGGAATGCATATTTTAAAGTTGTATAGTCTACACAAGTATGATGAGGGTCAAACATTCTGTACCAGCTATGTGTGCACCCTTATAACATAGTAGCAAATTAGCTTTCCCTAAGCTTAGAATCCATGATTCATTTTGTGCACCAAAATATTTCACACATACGCACATGTTTAGCAGCATCTTCTATGCCCCTATAGTCTTGAAGATGAAGAGACATCTCCATGTAAATATTATGGGGTTGGTGTGGACCTTTCCCACCTGATCCAGAACCTCTTGTGTTTCCCCTACCCCCAAACCCACCAAATCCACCAGAACTAGAGCTACCCATGCCTCTTGATCCCAAACCTATAGCTGGTGTTGGAACATAAGATGTACTTCCTTGTGTCCTAATGGTAGAACTAAATTATACCCTGACAGTCTACAAAGCATTACCACTCCCTGAAGTTATTCTAAAAATTGGCGTGCCTATATTTAGTGTTGATGATACACCTAAAAAAGTACTCCCATATAACAACAAAGCCATTTGTGCTGCCATTACTGTACTTTCTATAAGACTCACTCCTGCTCTTCCATTTCTTGAATTAGCTTGTTGACTATTTGTTGTATTAGATGCTAGAAAACCAAGTACAAGGGCAAGGTTTCCAGGTGGATTTAGATGCATGCCCATGGTCCAAGTCATCTCTGCTAGTGCACTTTTGCATGAGGCTGAGGAGGGATCCATGTCATGATTTCCCTTATGAGGGAGTTCCTGATGCTCTATCTCCACGTCTCCTACATGAGTTCCAAATCCTTCTTGAGAGATCTCTCTCCTCAACTCCAACCACTCTGCAATGTCAGGTTGCTTCTCTACCTCCCTCTCACGTGCCTCATTATACTTCAGCATCCTTTCCTCTCTCTACCTTTCTGCCGCTAGGTCTTCCATCCTTCACCCAACCAACTCCTACCCTCACGCATGGTGGGGTTTTATTAGCCATCAGTTTACTCTCCAAATTCAAATTTACCATCAGGATCTTGATCATCAGTGGAATGCCTTGTAGGTAAGTTCCCCTTGGATATCGTAAAAACTAGAATTCAGCTACCTCTGGACACGAATAAGTGGAAATCGAGTACTCCAAGATATAACTGTTTAAAATGCCACAGAACAACGTATCCACAGCTTGAGTCCAAATCATATCAGCATCATAAAGGGCTTGAAATTATTCTTTCATCTAGAAAAGTGTGTGATACCTCCAATTCCACTTAGATGCATAAATAATCAGCCACTCATACAATTCTACTAGAAAGATAACGAAGAAGCTCTCATATAAACTGTCGTACAGGTTCTATTCTACCCACTCACGTGCATTAAACTCAGATCCCATGTTGAACCACCATGAATATTCTTCTTCCAGATCATGTATCCACTCCTCAATACTTACTAAGGTTAATGGGTATGTCTTCATCATGAACTATCCTAAAAACAACTAAAAAAGAGGTCCTAGAAATGGAACCAATGATGCAGCCTAGAATTCAGAAATACAATCCCAAGAGTGTTGACACATCACTCAGCCTAGACTGAGCACTCACCCAAAGCACGTGAAGGTACCAGGACCCTCTATAGGGTTGTTGTTGCAAGATGTTAGCATGATGAAGACTTTAATCATGTAGATCTATAGCTAATGTATCTTTAAAATAGTGCATATTCAGGTCTAGATCTAGAACATAATAGACTTTAACAGATAACCATAATGGATTCAAGTATGCAATACTAAATTATAACCATGAGAACACCTTGTTTCAGTCCATAACCTCCATTATATTAATTGCAATAAATACACATAAGCTTCATTATAATAACAGTAGTATATGCTCATGTGTGTAACAGATCTAGCAACATAATATCACTATACCCTAGTTCTCACACGTATATCTATGCTCTCTCTCTATCTGTCTCTTATATATATACTACACAGTTCACTACATATTTATAAGGGTGGGTATTTTCCCTTCACAACTTATCTAATCCAAAAATAGGTCGCATGCTAATATTAGCCATGCGCCATTACAAAAATAGCCACACATGCAAGTGCGCTAACAATAGACTATTGTTAGTTAACTGACAATAGTATATCTATTCCTAACCTATGTCGATGCAAAGCACTTTGTAGGTTATCCTCCACAAATAGCCAATGCATGTCGCACAAGTCTTTGACCAGTTTGTGTGCTTCACACGCTATCTCCAAAAATAAATCCTTATCATAAAAATGGCTAAGTCTTGAACCCGTTTCTGTTCTTTGCATGCGTGATCCTTTCCGATACTTCTGCGCCTTTGAATGCACTCTGCTCTCCTACATGAACCTTTTGCATTTCCTTCACTAAGTGCCAGATTTTGAATGTTGATCAATCAAAATCTAGCACTTAGCGAAGGAAATGTAGAAGGTTCACACAGGAGAGTAGAGTGCATTCAAAATAATGGAAGTATCGAAAAGGATCACACGTAAAGAATAGAAAAATGTTCGAGACTTAGCCATTTTTATGATAAGGATCTACTTTTGGAGATAGCATGCGGAGCACACAAACCAGTCAAAGAATTGTGTGACATGCATTTGCTATTTGTGGAGGATCAGCTATGAAGTGCTTTACATGGACACAAGCTAGGCATAGATCTACTACTGTTAGTTAACTAACAGTAGTCTATTATTAGTGCACTTGCATGTGTGGCTATTTTTATAACAGCGCATGGCTAATATCAGCATGCAACCTATTTTGGGATTAGATAAGCGGTGAAGGAAAAATTCCCACCCTTATAAATATGTAGTGAACTATGTAGTATATATATAAGAGACAAATAGAGAGAGAGCATAGATATACGTGTGAGAACTAGGGTATAGTGATATTATGTTGCTATATCTGTTACGCACATGAGCGTATACTATTGCTATTTTAATGAAGCTTCTGTGTATTTAATGTAATTAATATAATGGATGTTATGGATTGAAACAAGGTGTTCTCATGGTTATAATTCAGTATACTTGAATCCATTATGGTTATCTGTTAAAGTTTGTTATGTTCTAGATCTAGACTTGAATATGCACTATTTGAAAGATACATTAGCTATAGATCTAAATGATTAAAGTCTTCATCATGCCAACATCCTATAATAACAACCCTAAAGAGGGGTCTAGTACCTTCATGCACTTCGGGTGAGTTCTCATTTAGGTTGAGTGATGTGCCAGCACGCGTGGGCTTGTATTGCTGAATTCTAGGCTACATCATTGGTTTTGTTATTAGGACCTCTTTTTAAGTTGTTTTCAGGATGGTTCGTGATAAAACATACTAGTTGACCTTAGCAAGTATTGAGGAGTGGATACACAATCTGGAAGAAGAATACACATAGCGGTTTAACACAGGATCTGAGTTTAACATACACGGGTGGGTAGAAAAAAATTGTATGATAGTTTTTATGAGAGATTCTTCACTATCTTTTCAGTAGATTTGTATGAGTGGATGATTGCTTATGCATCTAAGTGAAATTGGAGGTATCACGCACTTGTCTGGACACAAGAATAATTTTAAGCCCTTTACGATGCTAACTTGATTTGGAATTGAGCTATGGATACGTTGTTCTATGGCATTTTAAACAATCATATCTTGGAGTACTCGATTTCTACTTATTCATCTCCAAAGGTAGCTGAATTCCAATTTTTACGATATCCAAGGGGAACTTACCTACAAGGAATTCCACTAGAGATCAAGATCATGATGGTAAATTTGAATTTGGAGAGTAAACCAATGGCTAACTAAACTCCACCACTTGCGGGGGCAGGAGCAATTTTGGTGAAGGATGGAAAACCTAGCGGAAAAAAGGTAGAGAGAGGAAAGGCGGCTGAAGTATAATGAGGCATGTGAGAGGGAGGTAGAGAAGCAGCGTGACATTGCATAGTAGATGGCATTGAGGAGAGGGATGGCTCATGAAGGATTTAGAACTCACGTAGGATACATGGAGCCAAAGCATCAGGAACTCCCACATCTGGGAAAGCATGACAAGGATCTCTCCTCAGCCTCACGTAGAAGCACATTGTAGTCATTTTCACACCCACCAAATAATGAGGGAATCCCATGCATGCCAACCTATCACCCAAAAGGCATGATTGTATAGGCAAAAATTCCCCTGCGCATGATTGTATTGTTGAATTCTAGGCTACATCATTGGTTATGTTACTGAGTGAGCAGATATGAGACATACAATCATCATAGAGCTCATAACAGATTCTAGATCAATGCAGTCATTCCAGACAGAAAGATACTTAATAGATTAGAAGACTGAACCAAAACAGAAAGGAGAATGCACAAGGATTCATACTTATTCCATAAACATACATGAAACATGACTATAAAGATATATGTATGGACCAGAATCATTAATGATCATATTGAAATAAGTTGGTAACCTCATTACATCCATTAGATCCATTACAGAACATCACAGTATGGAAGACCAAATTCATACATCATATCTAGATTTACATCCCTTAGTTCTCAAAAATAAAATTACAATCCCAAGCCCCTTAATGCATCCTTCTCCTATATTTTATCTACCCGACCCAATACAACTCCTCACATCGTTTCTGTAAATCTCCGCTCTCTATTGATCTCTCCTTTTTCTTCTGCGGGTGCTTGTATTTATAGGCCTCTTGAACTGCCAAATAACATTTATGAGGCTTCAGATCCATCGCCAAGTGTCCCAATGTGTTCCTCCATGGGAGCATAATCCTCCATGCCTGAGCTCTCCACTCCTTGCCATGATGGTCTTCTAGAAGCTTCCATCGTAGGGTATATTCCTTCCTAGACCAACCTGTCACCAGGCTGACACCTTATCTATTCAGCATGCGTAGTCAGGTCATGCTTTTCATGTGTCCTGCCTGATATTCCAAATATGGATAAGTCCCAAAATCTTGTTCTACCAATGCGTATCACGGGTCCTTCTAAAACCCTCCTAGAACCCTGCCTTGTGCGCACATCTCAACTTAGGCCTTGCGCGCTCATGCACCTTTTTGTACTCAGTCAATATTTTTAGGGCCCAACATCACCCCACACTTTACCTATTCTCTACCCATGGGAACACTTCTTCAAAGAAAAGAAAAATAATTACAAAAGACTTAATGTCTTGGGAAAAGAATAAGGGAAATGAAGAATTGGGAAAGATGAAAGAATGGGGAAGTGTTGTTATTACTGCAACAAGATAGGAAAATCTCTTTGTAAGTCAGCCTCCAACTTATTCCAGGGATCGAATTCATTTTGCACTCTCTGGAAAAGGTCATTGACTAGGGCACTTACCTCCTCAAAACCCAGTCCATCTCCTCAAGTGTTCATTGATTCAACAATTCCTTCCAATTCCTTGCACACATCCTCAAGTGCATCCATCCTACTTGTAATCTATGGGTATAACTCCTTCAGCCGGTTTTTAATTGAACCTCGTAAGGTTTCAATAGCTTCTGACTTCTTCTCAACCTTAGCTAGGATCCTCTCCTGTTCTGCTTTGTTTCCTTTGTTATTCTCTTGGAATTCCTTGAGCTCTACCTTGTGAGTGGCGACCAAAATACTCGCCACTCTATCTTTATTTGTGCAATTGTCATACGAGGCCTTGGTAGTATGGGTAGCAATTTTCACATCAACAAGAACTTTGCGGTACTTGGCAATGATTGCTACAACCTTCAATTTGTTATTCTTTTCCAGGTGCGCTGCTAATTCTTCTGCGGATTCTAAGGCCAATGGCTGCCTTTCCATGGTGAGGATACATGTTAAATCTTCTAGGAACTCCAGGGAAGATCCATAATTTTTCACGGGTGGTGCTAGGTCCAGATGCTTCAAAACAATGGCATCTGTGATGGATTCTACCTTCTTGTATACCTCGTGCACCCTTTCCTTTTCTTCCATTAGTTCACACTTTAGCTGCGTGTTGATTATTTCCCATGTTTCAATTCCTTGGTCCTTTCTTCTAGCTCTTCTTCCCTCTTCTCTAGTTCTACCTCTAAGAATTTTACCATGTCATTCCTCCTTAATAACATGGCTTCTAGTTCAATTGAGACTTTATTCAATGCATTACATACTTGTTCATCTAAAAGCTGTTGAGCGCTCACCAAGGGATTGTCTCCTTTTGATTCAGGAACTTTCATTATTGCTCCTTGGCTTACTTATAATTTTGGCTCGTCGATGTGGGACTTAATTTCCCAAGAGAGTATCTTCCTCATCTGAGGGTATGCACCTTCCTCATCAAACGACTTCATGGCCAAGAGTTGTTTTGTTGGCACTGTGCTTTGGAAGCGCATGAACAAAAACTTGTTTGGATCATCAATATAGCTCATCTTTGGCCCTTGGCTCTCTGCGTGCCTTCCTCTTATGCACTTGCCCTTGGGAATAGTTATCGTTAAACTGAAGCCTCCACTACTGCCCGCTAGATTTTCCTACGCTTCCTTCTTTTCCTTTGTTCATTATCAACTCAGCGCTACATTCCAACTCTTTCAACACTAATGTCTCAATGATCTTCTCCACTCATTTCTTTGTTGCTTTGTTTACTTCATCCTTAGTGAGGCTTGGAGTCCTCTAATTCTTCTTGCTAACCTATTCACCTCCTCCCATGTCCTGAGCACCCTCCCCCTTCTTTCTACCCTTCCTTTGCACAAATTGATAGTCATTCTTCTCCTCTTTGCCTTCTTCTTCCAAATTGTACATGCTAAAAACAGGTGGTTCTTGGTCTCCTTCAGGTTCATCTTCTTCACCGTATCCCTCTCACCCCTGTAGTTCTCTAAGCTCTCTATGTCCTCTGAATCAACCTCCTCCATCACCTTTTGTTTCTTCCTAACTGGGGATTCCAGTATAGAAGATTCAACTCTTTCTTCTTCCTCCTTAGTTATGGGATTTTTTGGTTGTGGTGTCTTTTCCTTGACTAGAGACTTTTTCCTATGTGAGTAGATACTTGTTCTAGTGTTTGTTCCTGGAGTGCCTACCGTTTGTGTACCTTAGACACTTGGTGCCTTTTTATTTATCTCTTCTATCTCCTTCTTCTTTGGCGTGGTATTCTTTCTACCTGTTGGGTCTTCAGGTATAGATATCTCATTTTCAAGATAAGTGCCCTTCTCAAACTTAGGCCTTATGTGAAGGTATACACATGCTGTAGATCCCCCTACAATAGGAAGAGTTAGAGGTTTCATCATCTAAACTTCATACGACACATAATTTTCCACGTACGCATGCTTGTTGGTGTAGACCAATGTCATGCGCATCTCCCTATGGTCCTAATCCATATTTCCAAGGTCAAACTTCAGCTTCTTGGATTCCTTGAATCTGTTTACTCTCGTCTGGAAGTACTGAGCGATGAAGGAGAATGGAATTTTACACTATGGGCTCATGTTTTCATCAACTAGCCTAAATCTACCAATGCATAAGTGTTGGTATACTATGGATTCAACTTCTCCCTCTGTGAGGGCTAGCAGTTGTCCTGGGATCCTCCATTCTTCCCTGAATGCATCCCTTAAGCACTTCTACCATTTTTCCAAGAGTTCCTTGTGAGTAGCCCTCATGGTATCACAAGTGTATTTTTTGAATCTCTTTATGAGCAAAGGGTCTTCCTCTGGGTACTCCTAAACAAATTTATCTACCGGATCTGGCACTTTGATCTCTAAAAACACAATATTTAAGAGGACATTGCCGAAAAGTATCTTGTCACCTTCCTCCACGTTGTTTATGATCTCATCCATGATGTACGTAGACAAGTTGTAGATGGCGCATTTTGATATCCTTCTACAAACATTGAGCCATGACTTGTTCACTTGTGTCCACCTCTCTTGGTCATTAATTTTGGTTACCAGGTGCACGGCCATTCTCATCACCGGGTCTTAGATATCTGCAATATCAAAGTACCTTGACCCCTTATTGTATGCATATGTGGTGACGGTTTCTTTGATGGCTTCTTTGTCACATAGATCATCCTCTGTACTTTCTCCTTCACATATGAGACCTATGAATTTTGAAATCATTTGAGGAGTTATGTGCATCTTGCACCCCGTGAAGTGAAAGTGGTCTTCATGTACACGCAACATCAACCACTGATAGAGGCACTCAGGCTTCCCGAAGTAGGGTAACTCATAGAGTTTCAATAATCCCACCTTCTCCAACTTCACTTTTACTTCGTCGCTATAAATGTGTAACCCTTCTGGTGTCCTCTTATTCGTTGGGTGCACTAAATACAACACCATTTCTTTTTTAGTCACATTTTTGCGATGGTTATAATCACTTACTCTCATGTTTCTTAAATGGGACTCCCACTCCTTTCCAAGTAAAACCACATCTGGTTACTGCAATTCTGCATACTATTCTTCATTGGTACTTATGGTAGTTTCCTGTTATTTTCCCTTACCCTTGCATTTGACTTTCTTATGTGTTATAGCTAGTTGCTTGGGTGCCATTGTGTAGGTTATCCTTGTACTTAAACTTCTCTTACTCTGCTTCTTTACCCTTTCTAAGCTTAGATCTCAAACTTGTGAAGAAAATATTTTTCAAACCATGCCCTAGCTACCAAAACCTCACTGAAATGTCCTTTTCACAAGACGGTGCTTCTTCACGACTCTCTCTATGCCCGTGAACTACTTCCCTCCTAGTTTGTAGATGTAACCTAGTCACTCACGGTTAACTTTTTCCAATTTTTCTTCACACAGATCAACTGTGGAAACCCTATTTTGCAAAATATCTTCCTTCTTCATATTTTTAATGTAAATAATGAAATGTACAACCTTCTATTTATAGTTTTTTCCCATTTTTTAACATTAAATGCTACTATTGGTGTCGAATCACAGCACCCCTGGGACTCTGCAACGTGATGGGTTGAAAGTCTCAGTGCAATTGCACAACATGGAGCTTTTCCCAAGTGTGGGACCTTGCGAAATTGGAAAAGCTCTCCGGATGAAGGCCGGCTCCTATTCCTCTGTTCAAATGCACCAATAAAACGCAGAGGTTTACCCAAAAAAACTTAATCTAACTACCAAGGAGACAGGGAGAGAGAAATGCATAAAATTAAACCTAAGCTAAGGAGGTGATGCACCGAGGAATGTTGGACACCCGTTTTGCAAGATTGAACATAGACCACATAGATGTAATACCACACCATGCACAGGCAACCAAAATGTAATGAGAGATCAAAAATAACAGCAATAAATATATGAGAGGGTTTAAAATCAATCACATACATACATATATTGCTCAAGGATCGATTCAATACATTGCAATGGCCAAGAGGCAAAAAACAACATTACAATCCATATGGGAGGCTTGAAAACTCCACAAATTCTCTTGCAAGCAGAAGAGAAGGGAGGGTGCAAAGTAGAAATGCCCAACATTTTTTAGAGAGCCTCTCTTTACCATTTATATGAAGAAAAATGAGGGAGAAGAGAATGATTCAAACTCTACCCCCAACCACCTCCAAGACTGCACCTAACCCATCATATTATGGCGGTAGGTGAGGATCTCAACAACCCAACAGTGGCGAATTGTATTTTAAATTTTTAAGAACTTTTTCCCACCCAATTAAATATATCCAGTCGCAGTTGTATAGAGGACACCGAGAGCTTTCCGAAAAGTCCAACCTTGTGTGAATCCGAGCTCCCTGTGAAAAGTTATGGCGATCTGAATATTTCCCGCGTCAGGGTCTTTTTCCAGTCGGGTTCGGTTTTCTCCTTTGCATCTGCATCGGGTTTGGAGGATGCCTCGACATGTGTTTGATGCTTGTGTTTTCCTGAAACTTTCTTCCGCCAGTATTTCCAAGATTTCCTTTGTTTCGGGGGCGGAAGATGAAACTGCATGCGCATCGGGTTCGAAGGGGTGCTCGACATGCTTCTTTTTCATGTTTTCCCAACGTGCTTCCCCGACGCTGAGACCCGATTTCTTTGATGTCGGGTTTTAGAGACCCTCCGACATGTTCCTTTGATGTCGGGTTTTGGAGACCCCCCGACATGTTTCTGCGTCACCGAAACCCAATTTCTTTTACGTCGGGTTTTGGAGACCCGACGACACATTTTCTTTATTGGCGGGTTTTGGAGACCCCCCGACATGTCTTCTTTATGTTTTTCCACCTTGTAAACCTAATTTTCCTTTGTGTATCTACATTTACCCGGGGGGTAAATATATACAACAGCTACCTCACCTACTATCGTACTTCAACACTTAATGTATATTTTTCAACAAAACCTGACTTTAGTGCCTTAACTCATGCACCAAACCTTACGCAGACAATTCCCCAACCTTCTGGCATGCAACCAATCCATCTTGACAGGAGACTCTTATGCACGCATCACCAGCACCAAAGGTACTTCCGTCATGATTTTTTCTCTCGCCTACCTCATGTTGTTTTTGTGCTTCTTCTTTTCTTGTAGGTGGATCCACAATGTAGCCTTACCCTGACCCCAACATCCTTTTTCACCTTTCCTTTCATGTACCTTCCTTTCCCAGGACCATCCAACTGGGATTTCTAATGCAATCCTTCCTAGTGCTTCATACTTTGCACTTTCTTCCACCTTACTCTACCCCACACTAAAATGATGCATGGTCCTCTGCACATTCACAACCTTCGAAAAAGTAATGAGATTACCAGTGCCCAAGGTGCAACACAAAAAATAGCGACAAGAAAGAGAAACACATGAAAATAAAATAACATCAAAGGAAATCCTAAACTATCTGGCAATACTACCTTATTACAAATACCAAGAAGACCTATTTATAGTAGGGCTTCATCCTACTCCCATTGAAGTGTCCTGGCAATCTCGTCCCATCTAGCACTTGTAACTAGCACATTCCTGAATCAAGGATGTACGAAATGATGTAGGGACCCAACCAAATGGACTTTTAACTTCCCAAGATGGCACAGAAACTTGGAATCATACAATAGAACCATATGTCCAACCTCAAAATTTTTATTCTTAATGTGACGATCAAGCCATGCCTTTATTTTTATGTTTTAATTATCTGGCTCCACCTTTCGAGTGATCGTCTTTCGTCCAATTGCATTAACTTGTCAATTCTTTCCTCCAGCACTTTTTCATCAGCCAATCCTCCTATGCACACTATACACAGAGAAGGTAACATGAATTCAACTGGTAGGACAGCCTCTACACCAAACACCAATTGAAATGGTGTGGCCTTATTCAATCTCTTGTAGGTTGTCCTATCTGACTAAAGAATGGCTAATACTTTGTCATCCTAATCTTGTCTACCAACATCACAGATCTTAGTCAATGAGTGACTAAGTATTTTGTTGAATGCCTCAGCAGTTCCATTTTCTTGAGGGTGATAGGGAGTAGTTTTTTGATGGGCCACCATGAATTCTGATAACATGATCCTAACCATTTCATTGACAAAGTGCGTACCTCTATCACTTGTCAAACTCAATGGGAATCCATACATGTTGATTATGTTTTCCCATAAAAATCTAGTTGTTACAGCCGTTGTATAATCCTTTGTAGGCGCTGCCTCTGCCCACCTTGTCAAATAAGCAGTGCAAGTGAGGATATACCATGAACCAGTCCTTTGTGCCACTAGAAAGATTACTTTGACAAAGTCGATAGCCCAATTCTAAAATGGTTCCATGTTGGCTATTGGTCGCAAGGTCATTTCATCCTATTTTCTAGGTTTTCCAAGGCGCTGGAAATGGTCACAGGCCTTAAAAAACTCAATGCAATCTTGATAAATGGTCTCCCACCAAAGCCCTATGAGTAGAATATTCCACGTGGTTGCATTTCCCGCATAGTGTCCTCCTACAATCCCACCAAGCACCTCTTCCATAATTGTAATGCAATCATGTTTTAGTATACATCAGCGCAGAACCTCATCACGACCCATTTTGTACAGATCTCCACTAATTAGCATGTAGGGTTCGGAATGTATGGCTAGCTTATTCTTCTCCAAGGCCTTCATTCCGTCTGGTGCCACACCTATTTTAAGGAATACCGCAATGTCCTCCAAATCTTAGGGCATGCGCTACAACCTAAAAAGTTGCGCTTCTGGCATAGTCTCTTCAATGCTCTAGGTGTACTCTCCTGAATCAATCCTAGACAAATGATCAAGTCTGGAATTACTTTTACTTGGTTTGACAATTACCGTGAACTTGAATTCTTAGAACAATAGTACCCACTGACATATGTTCCCTTGTAGAATGGGCTTGTTCACCAAGTATTTCAATGCCATTTGTAAGTGTAAAATATAAAAGGGGTTGTCAGTAAATACTATCTGAACTTGTGAATCACGTAGATCATTGAAAATTCCTTGCACTCAATTGTATTATAATTCTTCTCTGCTGGTGTTAACTTCCTACTTGCAAAGCACAAAGGATGATCAACAATCCCTTCACTAGGTTGTGTAAGTACTTCCCCAATAGTGGTTCCTGAGGCATCCACATGAACATGGAAAGGCTTATCCCAAGAAGGGAAATGTAGGATGGGCATGATGCTAAGCCTATCCTTTAAAGTGTTGAATGCCTTCTATTGCACCTCTATCCAATGAAAGGAACTTTTATGTCTAAGAAACTCTTCTAAAGGCGTGGTGATCTTGGCATATCTCTTGATGAAATTTTTGTAGTAATTTGTATGCCCAAGAAATATACGCACTGTGCTTTGACAAGCGGGCCCCCTCAATCCCACAATTACTGCAAATTTTACGGGATCTACTAGTAGTCCCTCCTTACATATGATGTGCCCCTATAATGTTCCAAATGGGGTAGTAAAGACACATTTCTTAATGTTGAGGGACATCCTCAACTGTCAACACCTTACAAACATCAGCCTTAAGTTGTCACAATGGTCCTTCACTAACCCATATACTGTCCAATCATCTAGGTAGACTTGAAAAAAATTATGGATAAAGTCCTAGAAATCTTGTACCATAATGCGCGAGAACATAGTAGGATCATTCTTCAACCCAAAAGGCATGATTGTATAGGCAAAACTTCCCCACTTAGCGGAAATATTCATCTTCCTCTGGTCCTCCTTCACGATCCTTACATAGTGATAGCCTAAGATTCCATCTATGAAAGAGTAGACCTCATGTCCTGCCACTCCCTCTAATATTTCTTCAGTAAATGGGGTTGGGAAAGGATCAATGATACACACTGCATTCAGGTACCTGTAATCAACAAAAATTTGTATCATCCCCTCCTTCTTAATACTAATCACCATTGGACTTATCCATTTCGACTCTTCCACACCCTCAATGATACATGGTGTTATCATTTTGTCTATCTCCTCCTTGACCTTTACTCATAAATTGGGATTCATCTGGTATGGCCTCTTCCTAATTGGGCACACACCTTCCTTCAGCTTTATCCTCATCTCCCCTAACGAGTGGTGGACACCTTTAAGCTCATGGTACCTATTATCCAAAATTCCCCCCCGGGTAATTTTGATAACATCCATCAGATTGTCATCCTGGAGCAAGTGGAATGATTCAAGGCCTGAAATCATGTTTTGGGGGTCCCCTCGGTTTCTCTCTAACCCTCATGTCCAAGAAGAAAACCCAACGTTTTAAAAGTATGTGACAAAGTTGCAAAGAACCAAGCTTGGTGTAGAAATACAGAGAAAATTGGCTAAGTCCTAATCCAGGCGGTCCTTGGGACAGTTGGGACATCGGGGCACGAATCGGCCGAAAGGCTGCTAGGCGGTCTGTGCAGCATCCGGGATAGTTGGGACATCGGGACGCACGGGGCACGAAAAGTTGATTTAGCCAGAAAAGAGAAAAAACTGCTTAAGTCTTTATTTCACACAGTTGGGACAGTTGGACCAAGAGTACGCGAAAGACGCGGATCGGCCGGTTTGGCACAAGGAAGCCCGAATCGGGCGGTTCGGAGAAATTTGTCCCAGACAGTCCGGGACAGTTGGGACAAGAGTACGTGGAGGACGTGAACCGGCTGGTTCGGCCGAAACAGAGAACTTTCGTTTGGGACATCTAGGCCAAAGGGACGCATGGGACTTGAAGACCTGGAAAAGCTGTCAATGAATCAGAATGTGACGCGTGTCACAAGGGGAGGCGCAATAAAAATTTTGACTAGAGTGTTTTTGGGGCCCAAAATTTCAAAGGGCAAGGTTTGAAGGGGCGGCCCGAGCTAATGAAACAATGCCACGTGTCCAATGGAGCAAGGAGGTGCGGAGCTCGGGGAGGACTTAGAGAATTTGGCAAAAGTTTTGGTCGAAAAACTAAAAGGTAAAAGATGCCCCCGTGCCCCTGTCTTCCAACCAAATGATGCCATGTGTCCCAAGTGGCGGGGCACAAGGAGAAAATGGGAAATTTTCCCAAAGTATAAAAAGGTCAAATTTTCAAAGGAAAACCCGCGGGAGGTGGAGGAGAGAGAATTTCTCATCAAATCAGTGCCCAACACATGTCGTCCAAGTGGCAGTGCACGGGAAAAGTTCAAATATTTTTCCCGTCGATCCGTTTTGGTCTGTTTCTGCCCTAAATCTTCAAATCGCCATATCTTTTGATCTAGAGCTCGGATTTGCATGTTCTGTACATCAATGGAAATATGATGAAATTCTCTACACGATTCCAAGGTCAATCTTACATTTTGGTTCAGTTTGGAGAGAGAAAATCAAGAAACGTCTGTGACGCATGGTAATGGCCAGAAGCGACGTTTCAACAACCAGTTTAATGCACATGGGTCGCATTCTTCTTTAGCATGGCTAGAAGAGACGTTTCAACAACCAGTTTAATGCACGTGGGTCACATTCTTCTTCAGCATGGCCAGAAGCGACGTTTCAACAACCAGTTTAATGCACATGGGTCGCATTCTTCTTCAGCATGGCCAGAGGAGATGTTTCAACCACCGATTTTAATGAAGAATGTGTTTTGGTCAATGGTTGGGCTGCTTGCACATTTTCCTACATTTTCTCTCTCCTGGGCTCAACCCATGCATTGTAAAAGGCCAGTTTTGGCTCATTTTTGGAAAATAAATTACAAGTTTTTCATCTTTTCGGCTCTGCCCTCCCTTCTTTTCTTCTCTAGGGTTGAAAATGGAGTTCGAGCCTCCTCCCTACTCTGTAATGGCGTTTTTCTACCTTTTACTAATGAAATGATGTTCTTTGTAAACTTCTGGAGCAACAAAAAACGTGTTTTGTGATGCATCTGTCCATCCTTGCTCGTTTTTGCTTGTTTTCTTCTTGCCTCTCTTCATTGCATGTATTTGTGCACGTTTGAATGTTCATTGCAGGTTTGGAGCTGTGTTCATGGAGTTTTGGGACACTTTCTATGTGAAATCTATCCTTGGGCCTGTGATGCATCTGTCCATCCTTCCCATTGCTCACCTCTCCTTGTCCCATGGCAGTTTTGATAGATGTTCAACATTCTCCTTCTCTGGTGTATCACCGTTTTAGTGTAGGATTTTGTTGTTTTTCCCTTTTCTCTCTCTCTCTGTCTCCTTGGCATGGTTAGATTAGGATTAGATTAGCTTGCCTACACTGGAATAGCTTGTGGAAAGTAGTTTAGGAGCAAGAACTAGCCTTCTCTGGAGATTCCTTTCTCATTCTTGCAAGTCCCACACTTGGAGGAAGGTTTCAATGTTGTGCAATCACACTAGATGCCTGAAGATCAACTTAGAAACCTGATTTGCATCCAGGGGTGATGTGATTTTGCATCAATAGTTTTGGCATGCCCGGTGGGACCTGAGAGGTCTTCCGCTTCATCTTTTGCAGGTTGGTGTGTTCCTGTGAATATTTCAGCCTTTGGAGGCACTTGCAAACACATCTGGTGACTCCATCTGATCAGCAACCCATTTCTAAAGTTGCAGACCCGTTTTCCATCCATATTTCTTTCCATCTCTTTCATTCTTTTCCATTCCATGAAGTTGTGCAATCATGACTTCATTTCCATCATGGAATTCACATTTTCAACAACAACAGCAGTATATTCCACCTCCAACATGTTTTACAAATCCTCCAAATCAGCATTTTGAGCATATTCAAGATCAGTACGCATACCCATATGAGTAGCAGTGCCAAATTCAGTTTGGATATGAAACATGTCAAGCACAAGGGTATGCTGGTAATGAAGACAATCAGATGTAAGATGCTGGTCTGTTGGAGAAAATCCAAAAGATGGAGGTAAAGATGGTGCAGTCCAGAGCAACAGCTCAAATGAGAGCTTTCAAAATTTGTTGCAGGACTCCTTATCCATGGGGAGGCCCTTTTCCAAGACACTTCAGCCCTCAGAAGAAGCTGGACTTCATGATGAAGATGTTGCCCCAACATGCACAATGGACAGTAGAAATAGAGGCCTATGAACTTGGTGTTGAACAACCTTGTCAATGGGTAAGTTCTCCACCATCATCTGGTTTTTCTCTTCCCATTACTCAAGCAACATCATCTCATTTGGATTTGCAAATTCTAAATTCCCCATCTACTGTCCCAAATGTTGATACCATGTCTCCACCTCTCAGTCTTCCACCACACCTCAATTCTTCTTTCCTTTTTCCTTCCAAACAGTCATCCCCTCAACAAGAGCTAACAGAAATACCCCCTCCTCCAAAGAAACAAGAGTTTCTACCTCCACCACCACAAAAAATTGTCAAATCAATTGAGTTACAACCCATCCCTCCTCTTGCATTCCCAATTCCATGTGGGAAAGAAGAAATTGCAAAAATCAGTCATCAAGGACAGCAAGAGGAAGAGCTAAGAAAAGAAGAAATGATTAAGAGCTTAGTAAGTTTAGCTCTTAAATTTGGGATGACAAAGATCCCCTTAATGGTTAAGCCTTTAGAAGAGGTTGGAGTTGGAGAACAAATGGTGGTCAGGACTGATTTTGTGGCAGCAGAAGAAGAGCAAAAAGAAGAAGCAGATCAACAGTCAGTTTTCTTAGAAAGTAGTGTCCATGTTGGCACTCTATTTGAAGGGAATGCTGATTCAATTCAAGTTGCACAATCAGACATGGAGGAAGAAAGCTCAGAAGAAGATCTTGCAGTCCCAACTTATCCTCTAGAGCAGCAGATTGAAGAGTTTGACTTGACAAACTTCATGTTGGAGGAAGAGTTCAATCAAGAGAAAGATTGTCTTCAAACATTGAAGGAAGGAGAAGGTGCTCCAAATCCAAAAGAAGAGGAGCACATTCTAGTTATGGAGGATAAAATTGCAGATCCAAGGGCTTTGAGCACAAAGCAAGCTACAGGAGAACCTTCAGTTCTTCTTTCTACTTCACCTCTCTCAAGTTCTAGTACTGAAGAGGAGTTTGATCTCTCAAACTCAATGTTGAAGGGTGAAAGAAACCATGGTGATCAAGTTATAGATCAAGAGAACACCATGGGAGAGGTTGAACATTTGCAATAGGACAGCCATGAGGCAGTGTATCTGTCAGATTTGGAGGACTGTTTTGATGGAGAAGAGCCGGTTGAGTTTCCACCATTCTCTCTTTCATCATCCACATTCGAAACACTTGAGTCTACTGTCATGAAGGAGAACATTCATTTGCAGTAGCCTGCATCTTATAGCAGCTCTTTGGAATCAAGATTGGAAGATTTTAATCTTTCATGTTCTTCATTAGAGGAGGAGAAAGGACAAAAGAATTTCACCATTTCTTCCACACCATCCATTCAGGAGGGTCTACAAGAAGACTCCATTTCTGGAGTTGAAAATTAGAATTATGGACATATCAAACAGATCAGACCTTGCCCAATAAGGTATTTGGCTTCATTGGAGCCAAAGGAGAAGTCACAACCAGTCATGCTTGCTTCTGAGCATGAGGGTGATCTACAAAGTACCAAGGATCAGCTATCATACCTCTTCAATCCAAATGCAGAGCAACCAAAAGAGGTATTGGATTTGTTTTCAGTTGACACCTTGATGATTTGGGTGGAAACTAGCTTCTTGTTGATTTTCCATTCATCCTAACAGCCATGATCAGCTCCAAATCATTTGCATGGCTGCCAATTTTGAAGAAAGGAAGCTATTTCTCACAACCAGTTGTAGGGTTTGTTTAGCTTGCCTTTGCTTCCAGTTAGAATAGAGTAGGTAGGTTTTCTTTCAGTAGAAGAAGTGCTTGTGCACACTCTGCATGTTCCATTTGGAGCATGTATGATTTTCAGTTCTGTACATAGTTTTTTGTGGTGCTGGTTTTACTCTTGCATAGTTCATTCCAGTGGCATTTTGGTGAGAACAACTCCATGTCCGGTGGGATTCAAGCGGTTCAGAGGGAAGTTTTCAAAGTTCAGATCAGTTTGTAGGTTACAACTCATGACTCCATGCCCAATGGATGCTTCAGGCAACTGGTAACTTCATCTAGCAGGTAGATGACCCCGCTGAGTCGCCAAACTATTATCAAAAATTCCCCCCCTGGGTAATTCTGATAACATGCATCAGATTGTCAGCCCCGAGCAAGTGGAATGATTCAAGGCCTAAAATCATGTTTTGGGGGTCCCCTCGGTTTCTCTCTAACCCTCCTGTCCAAGAAGAAAACCCAACATTTTAAAAGTATGTGACAAAGTTGCAAAGACCCAAGCTTGGTCTCAAAATACAGAGAAAATCGGTTAAGTCCTAGTCCAGGCGGTCCTTGGGATAGTTGGGACGTCGGGGCATGAATCGGCCAAAAGGCCGCCAGGCAGTCTACGCAGCATCCAGGACAGTTAGGACATTGGGACGCGCGGGGCGCGAAAAGCCGATTCGGTCGGAAAAGAGAAAAAATTGCCTAAGTCTTTGTTACACACAGTTGGGACAGTTGGACCAAGAGTACGCGAAAGACGCGGATCGGCTGGTTTGGCACAAGGAAGCCCGAATCGGGCGGTTCGGAGAAATTTGTCCCAGACAGTCCGGGACAGTTGGGACTAGAGTACGCAGAGGACGCGAACCGGCCGGTTCGGCCCAAACAGAGAACTTTCGTTTGGGACATCTAGGCCAAAGGGACACGTGGGACGCGAAGACCCAGAAAAGCCACCAACAAATCAGAATGTGACGTGTGTCACAAGGGGAGGCGCAATAAAAAATTTGACTAAGTGTTTTTGGGCCCAAAATTTCAAAGGGCAAGGTTTGAAGGGGTGGCCCGAGCTAATGAAACAACGCCACGTGTCCAATGCAACAGGGAGGTACGGAGCTCGAGGAGGACTTAGAGAATTTGGCAAAAGTTTTGGCTAAAAAACTAAAAGGTAAAAGATGCCCCCGTGCCCCTGTCTTCCAACCAAATGATGCCACGTGTCCCAAGTGGCGGGGCACAGGTATAAAATGGGAAATTTTCCCAAAGTATAAAAAGGTCAAATTTTCAAAGGGAAACTCACAGGAGGTGGAGGAGAGAGAATTAATCATCGAATCAGTGCCCGACATGTGTCATCCAAGTGGCAGTGCGCGGGAAAAGTTCAAATATTTTTCCCACTGATCCGTTTTGGTCTGTTTCTTCCCTAAATCTTCAGATCGCCATATCTTTTGATCCAGAGCTCAGATTTGCACGTTCTTTACATCAATGGAAAGCTGATGAAATTCTCTACACAATTCCATGGTCAATCTTGCATTTTGGTTTAGTTTGGAGAGAGAAAATCAAGAAAAGTCTCTGACGCATGGTAATGGCTAGAAGTGACGTTTCAACAACCAGTTTAATGCACATGGGTTGCATTCTTCTTCAGCATGGTCAGAAGTGACGTTTCAAAAACTAGTTTAATGCACATGGGTCGCATTCTTCTTCAGCATGGCCAGAAGTGACGTTTCAACAACCAGTTTAATGCACATGGGTCACATTCTTCTTCAGCATGGCCAGAGGAGATGTTTCAACCACCGATTTTAATGAAGAATGTGTTTTGGTCAATGGTTGGGTTGTTTTCATGTTTTCATACATTTTCTCTCTCCTAGGCTCGACCCATGCATTGTAAAAGGCCAGTTTTGGCTCATTTTTGGAAAATAAATTACAAGTTGTTCATCTTTTTAGCTCTGCCCTCCCTTCTTTTCTTCTCTAGGGTTGAAAATGGAGTTCGAGCCTCCTCCCTACTCTGTAATGGTGTTTTCTGCCTTTTACTAATGAAATGATGTTCTGTGTAAACTTATGGAGCAACAAAAAATGTGTTTTGTGATGCATCTGTCCATCCTTGCTTGTTTTTGCTACTTTTCTTCTTGCCTCTCTTCATTGCAGGTATTTGTGCACGTTTGAATGTTCATTGTAGGTTTAGAGCTGTGTTCATTGAGTTTTGGGACACTTTCTGTGTGAAATCTATCCTTGGGCCTGTGATGCATCTATCCATCCTTCCCATTGCTCACCTCTCCTTGTCCCATGGTAATTTTGATAGATGTTCAACATTCTCCTTCTCTGGTGTATCACCGTTTTAGTGTAGGCTTTTCCCTTTTCTCTCTCTCTCTCTCTGTCTCCTTGGCATGGTTAGATTAGGATTAGATTAGCTTGCCTGCACTGGAATAGCTTGTGGCAGGTAGTTTAGGAGCAGGAACCAGCCTTCTCTGGAGATTCCTTTCTCATTCTTGCAAGTCCCACACTTGGAGGAAGGTTTCAATGTTGTGCAATCACACTGGATGCCTGAAGATCAACTTAGAAACCTAATTTGCATCCAGGGGTGCTGTGATTTTGCATCAACAGTACCCACATGGAAACAAATCTTCAAACTCATGTAAAAGATCAATGATTTTAGAGACTTCTTTCTCTGACCAATAGTATCTAATGATTGCCTCCTTGGGTTCTGCTTCTAAGACAATGTTAACCTTTTTTGTCTTCAAAGGTTCATGGTAGGTGTGCACCCATTCATTAACACTATCTATGACTTCCCACGTCCCTACAGAATGGTTAACATGCAAGCCTTCCACCTCTTCCCCATCAATAACATACACCATCTTTCCCTTTTCTTTTTCTATACACATGCACTCAAGATATATCTCTTCTTTTTCTTCTTCCTCAAAGCGTGCCTCCAAGCCAGGTTCACCTAGAACTTTTTGTATTTTGTCTTCCACCATAGAACTATCCCCTTTTGTAAGGTGCTTGACTACCTACAACACCTTATGTACTGATGGATTTGTACTTCAATACTTGAATGTTTGAATGAGATCAACCACCAATTCTTGCCAATTACCAGTTTGACAATGCATCTCCGAGTGGATATACCATGTGTGTGCACAAACTTTCAGGGTGGAGTACAACTTGTGAACCCATAATGAAGGTGGTAATGCTTCTATGCTTCCCATCTAGGTTGTCTCACATGTTTGGATATAGAAGGAAGTAATCTCTTTACCATGGTATTCTCTTATAGTCGTGGGTGCGTTGCTCCTGAAAAACCTTACAAAGAAGGAAATTCTCACCTTGTGTCATCCAAGAGGTTCTTCGAATTTGTTACCCACCAGCGCGCAACATTTCTGAGTAGTTTGTAGTTAAAATTTTCCCTCCTTTCCTTCTCATTTCTCCAATGGGCCTCCATTTCTCATAAGAAATCTTCTGAATTAGCCCCTCCCGAGTAAATTGGTATTTTTCTTCCTCCCAGGTGCTAGACTATACCCACCTTTGTCACCTTGGTTACTAATCCTTTTAAATGTCATCTGATCAACTCATAGGTCCCATGTGCCCAATTATCACACGTTATACTGGTGGTGTCACTTAGGGACTGAGCATCCTCAAACTAGATAACTCCCTCTGTGGGATGAATTATCTCTGGATCCCATATTGATTCCACATATATTCTATCCAGGACCTCTTCTCCCAAGGATTTAGTATAGGGTGTTGATTTTCCATCATCAAGGGGTATGATGACTCGTTCCTACTCATTTTCAAATCTTATGTATCCCTTGTTGAACCGAAGATCCACATTGTTCTTATAGCATCATGGTCACCCAAGTAATGATGGGAAATTTTCTACCTCAGTGAGTGCCAATACTTCAAAGTCCCCAGTAAACTTAGCCCCCTGAATGGTGATAGTTTCATCCTTTAAGACACCGATGGGCATTGCCTTCATTTTTTTCCATATATAACACATTTGAAGATGGTTATAATGTAGGTCTTCCCATCTAATGCCATGCATCTCAGGAGAGAACATTGACCTCTGCACATGTGTCAATGAGGATATTACTAAGGAGTCATCCATCCATGACTGCATCTAATGTGATCTTTTTATCATAGTCAAGGTCGTGAGGGGGAAGGTTTGCATGAAAGACCTACCTCTCATACTCTTCTCTGGTGTGTGGTACCTTCTATCTCAACCATGCTCTTAGAAAAGGAATAATATTCTCATGCCTTAGCATTTTACATACTTCCTTGACCTCATCCAGGTCATCCTTTGGCACCTTGACCTTCCTTCTTTGCTCCTCCCTCCTGGACTGCTCCTTTAGAGACTGGATTTCTCCTTGTAAACTCCAAATGACGTCTATAGTTTCTTAATATACCTCCTTTTTATGCACAAGTTCTGATTACTTCCCATGTACCACTTCTTCCCTTGAAACCAAGTTCTTCTGCCTTGGCATTTCCTTTACGTGTGCAGCCCCTACTCTTGTTGTTACCATAACAGGCTCCAAGCTTACATCACGTGTCACCTGTGGCATCCATTGTGTGTCATCCTTCTTAATGCTTACCATTGCAGTGCCCTTGTCTTTCCAGTGCTCCTGATTCATATGCTCAAATAACTCAGGGTGTTCCTCATACTCGTGCTTCTTCCTGCACCATGAGCACTGTAATAAGTTTGGACACTCACACTTGTAGTGGTCTGTAGATCCACAATTAAAATAGGTTCCATGTGGGAACTCACTTCTTCCTCCATGGTTACCATGACCATGGAATCCTCCACAAAACCCCCTTCCACACACACCTCCATCTATGTGCTCCTCATAATAGTGATCATTACCCTTAGAAACTCTTACAAGGTTAGTTTGGTACACACCAAGATCAATGGTCTCATGGATCTGGGCAATAAGCCTATAATCCTTAGTATCATGGGTTATAGAGGTGTAGATCTTTTAGTAGCAAGAAACATTCTTCTTAATTGCATGCTGCAACAAGGGACATCTACTCGCATCATAGTCCCCATGAAAAATTTCACAATCTACTGCTACGGTGTGTACTGTCCTCCGGGGGAAACTATCCTTGACATGCCCCTCTACTTCACAATCTATACACCATATACCACTGCAACTCTCATGGGCTGAGTTTCTGAAAACATTCTCCAACTACTTAGCCATAGAAGTGATTTGAGCTTCCAAGAATGGGATAACTCTAGTATCAACACTTACAACAACTTCGACGTGCAGTGTAGCTTCTAACACCTCACGCAGGTCTTTGAAAGTCTTATGAGATAAATCTCTTCTAAAAAGTGTTATCAATCTTCCAACAAACTATTGGGCATGTTGTGAAGGGTGAATTTCATATGACAACTTTAACAGGAGGGTTTTGAACCATGCATCATACTCCCACACACTCTCTTCCATTCCCTATTGAATCTCCTTTAGGGCACTGATGCTCTTCTGTTAAAACTCAAGGATGTGGAATTCTACCAAGAAGGTGTTGTTTAAAGCAATATAATCCACCACCGTCTGATGAGGGTCATACTTCCTATACCAGCTATGCACGTGCCCTTGCAACGTCATTACAAACTAGCTTTCCTTCCTCTCTAGGCTAGTGATCCCTTTCGTGTGCCATAGTAATTCAAAATTGTGTGCATGTTTTGCAGCATATTCAATACCCCTATAGTCTGGTAAGTGTAAAGACATCTTGAAAAACACTTGGGGGTGTTTGGGGTCCTTTTCCTCCCAAACCAAAGCCATGGTTTCCTACAGTGTTTCCTCCACCAAATCCACCAGGTCCACCAGGTCCTGTTCCTCCTAACCCACCAAATCCATTGGATCCACCAGGTCCTGTAGTGGTCATGCCAAGGGTCCCCAAAGTTCCACTTAATTACACACTAATAGTCTGTGATAATATCCCACTACCAATTGGGTACCCTGCACCACTCCCTGATGCAAGACTGAAGGCTTGTGTACTTGCTCCTTGTCCAAAAATTCCTCTGAATACTAGAATAGTATGGGTAGCTATAGAAGTGGGAAATAAAAAATTATATCTCCTGGGTGTAGATCTGTCACTTCCATTGATACCAAATGGGTCAACGATACTCCTTCCTTGATCTGGAAAACCAAGCACTAGGGTTTGGTCACTAGGTGGGTTCAAATATGTGCCAATAACTCTTCTCTCTCCATCCAATGAAATCTCATCAGAAGTCGAAGGGGTCTCTCTTATGCACTTGCCAAGATGGGGTAGTACACAGAACTCTCAGGTTCTACATGTCCTCTACGTTGAACCTCAACTCCTTCCTACAATGTATGCCTCCATAGATACATCACACTTGCAACATCACATTGTCTAGCAATCTCCCTTTCATGTGCTTCACTATACTTGAGTCACCTCTCCTCCCTTTCCTTCTTCAGTCTTAATATAGGTACCATCTTCCTCCACCCTAACTTCTTTTCCCAATGCTCAGGAATGGTTTAGCCAGATTATTGGAAATGCTTATAAACTCAATGTAACAATCAAGATATTCATTGCCAAGAGGGCTCGAACATAGAAATGATCATCTGGGCTCCCACAGAAACTCAAACTCAATAAATTCCGAGACAAGAGTATGTAGAAATAGCATGTACTCCAGAGTGTAGCTAGCCAACATTCAACTTTCCACCAATGATCCATAACATGATTCCACATCAGATCTACATCCTGCATAGCCTTTGGTAATCTTCTAGGGTCCATGTGCATGTTCTATAATACCAACTTGATCTAGACACATACGCTGAGAGCCATTCATACAGTTCTACTGGGAAACGACAAAATTTTTTTTCATATAAATCATGGTAGAAGTTCTCTTCTACCCATCTACGTGCATCAAACTCAGATCCAATGTTGAATCTCTGAGAAAAAATTATCCTCTATGATTTTGAACCATGATTAAACACTTTCCAAAGTTAAATGCTTTGTCATTACTCATTACATAGATCAAGATGTATGCCATTTATAACTACAACTTTTAAAAGACAACTTTGGTCCCAGGACTCTTGGATGAGATCCAAGTATCCTAACCAACTAGACTACAACAGAACCAAGATGTAGTCTTTTTCACACCCACCATAAGAATGAGGGAATCCCATGCGTGTCGGCCTATCACCCAGTAGGGAACTAGGCACTCTCCCGAGGCATGCACGTGGGTGACGAGTCACTCTTTTATGTGAGTTAAGTGGGAAACCATCATCTATGATCAGGAATATTAATGAGAGTAAAGGTGGAAATGAGACATACAATCATCATAGGGCTTAGAATGACCTCTAGAAAAATGTATTCATTCCATACAGAGAGATACTTAACAGATAACATATAGAACTGAACCAACATAGAAAGGAAAATGCACATAAGGATTCATACATTTATTCCATAAACATCCATGAAACAGAACTATGAAAAGATATATGTATGTGAACCAGAATCAATTAATGATTCATACTCAAATCATGTTTGTAACCTCATTACATTAAATGGATCCATTACAGAATACCACAACTATGGACCATACCGAAGTCATACATCACAACTAGGGATTTACATGTCCGTTCAGTTCTCATACAAAGACAATTTTTTTAATCCTAAGCCCCTTAATGGATCATTACTCCCTTATATAGCTATCTACCCAATCCCACAAAGTTCTCATAGTACTCTCTGCAGAACTTCACGTATCTGCATATTCTCCTCTCTTTTCTATCTGATCTCTCTCTCTTTCTTCTTGCGGGTGCTCACATATATAGGCATCCCAAAGTGCTAAATCATCCTTTCTGTGGCCTCAGATCTAGTGACCAAGTGTCTGAATGTGGTCCTCCATGGGAGAATGCTTTTCCAGGCCTGAGCTCTCTACTCCTTATCCATGATGGTCTTCTAGAACCTTCTATTGTAGGGCATATTCCTTTCTATGGCCAATCACTATTTCTAGGCTAGAACCTTATCCACTCCATCATGTGCAAGTCAGGATCATGCTTTTCTCGTGTCTTGCCCAAAATTCCCAATATGGCCAAGTCTCTGAAACCTGACTTTGTCCATTGCGCACGCCATCATGGTTCCTTCTTAAACCATTCCATAGAACCCTATCCTGTGTGCACTTATCTCTTTGTATGTGAACCATTCTTCAACTTAGGCCTTGCGTGCTCTACGCGCCTTTGTGTACTTAGCCACTATTTTGGGTGCCCAACAGTTGCTAGCATAAGATTTATCTGGATTGTGGGGGCACTTCTACATCCACTTGTGAGGATTTTCCCCTTGTGAAAAATTGATGAATTCTAGTATCTAGTACAAGGAAGGATTGCAACAAGCTAATTCAAGCAGTGGAGGATTAGGATCGATTCTTATAGATATGCACAGAGAACTGGTCAAATCAAATGGATCACACTTCTAAAACTGGGAATACTTTCAAAGGTGTCATGCATCAAAGATGCGAGAAGGAAAATTTCAATGATTATTGGACTCACATTCTCATCCAGTGGTAAAGCCTTGCATGACTGTCATAAGTGAAAATTCAGTTAAATACAATATGGATAGAGGGAAGTAAATCTTATGGTCCAACACCAGCTACATGTCATCATATCAGGAGGTCAATGGGAGCAATCTAGTACTTATGACGGATCTGGTGGCCTCCTGGGGCATGAGAATCACAGGAGGTTAAAAATAAGGATGGGCTAAATTTTATGGCTATGATCAAACTTAGCTTTCATGGATGTAATTCCTACATTAAAAAGGAAAGCATAATAATAAAAGTAACATTCCCTTAGGATTAAAAACATCAAGTCACACATTATGCACCATTAATGTAGAGCATCCCAAATCATACTCGATAAATTATGCAATTTGAAAATAATGCGCTAACCAAGATAATTTGTAAACCACCATTTATAAAGAATTGTTTTTGAAAGCATTTGTAAAACCAAAATTTAGCATATTTTCTAAAGATATGAACCTTAATATCCTGAGGAATCTCTTCACAAGTTATTATGATACTGAAACTAGATCCATGGTAGGATATGTAGGACCTTAAAATGTGGACACTCTTCTATATTATTATAAATATAAGAGGATGGTGAGGGATAATGCACAACCCTGCATCATTAGATCATAAATTCCCTCATTACTCTATTGTGTTATTAACAATTAAGAGATAAATAACCCCGGAGGATGCCATCAATGGTGCCAATGATTTAGGAGTATCTAATATCTAGTGAAATTTACACAACTTCAGAGAGTACGAGAATAATATTTGTGGAGTATGTGTGGAATAATGAGGCATAATGGTGTAGATAAGATTATGGTAGTAGGATATAGGACATGCATATGTTTTGGATAAGGCCCAAATAATCCCACGAAAAATGTGCAATATAATTTTAAAGATTGTAATACAGGTATAATGACACATGATAAAAACCAGGACAAAGGCATGGAAAGAAGCATGATAAAAGAAGTGTGTGATAAAATGGATAGTTGACAGAAGTGAAAAAACATGTTAGAAGTTATATGACATGGGTGTTGACAAGGATGGGTGGTCATAAAATTCAATGGATAGATTGACACAGAAAGGAAGAGGCATGGTAGATAAGAGCATTGGGAGCTCAAATTCAAATTTTAATATGAGTGGGAGAATATAGAAGTGTCTAGAAGGGAGTAGCCCACTTAAAACGTGAATTCAAATAAGGATATAAAAGTGGGAAAAGAATAGGGCATACAACTATAAAATGAGGATGAGTTCACCATTTTAGGGTTAACAATAACAAAAGGGAGAGTTTCTGAGAGAGATGAGTGTGTCCATTAGAGCTGAGGTTATAGAAGTGCATGTAAGTACATAGTAAAGTATCCAAATAGGTCTTATAGAACACTATCTAAGCTTGTAAGATCCATGGAAATGAATTTTAAACTCTTAGAGGCTAACTACATGTAGATACTGTTAACGGAGTTTTAAAGAAATAAATAGAAATCTTAGAGTTTTGTTTCAGTTATATGACTGTGAAGGAAGGATTAGGAGTACCCGATAGAGGGAAATGCCATCATGTGGTATCAGAGCTAGTTTTTTACTTATAGGAAAGTGAGGGATTATAATGGCTAACATATTTCTAAACATGAGGTAGTTAGCGGAGACATTGAAGTTCTTAGGAATCTGCAAGGTGAGATACAATACTTAAAAGAGAAATCATGAAAGACATACTAAAATAAAGAAGAGATGTCACCTAGAAAAGGTGAAGAGGTTTTGATGATGATGATAATATTGGAGGAGATAATGAGGGAGGTAAAGGGTATGAGGACCATACTAGATAAGGAAAATCATTGAAGACTGGTATTTAAACTCATAAAATGGTGATTACAAAGAGATGACGCACCATGAAGATGCACAAAGATACCATGAGGGACTTAGAGGGAAGTATATTGCACAATAATTAGAGGTAAACACAAAGAATAATAGAAATATGAAATAGGAGAGAAGACTCAATGAAGAGTCGATGTTATAACTAGAAGGGTTGTATAGGGATTGCATGCGTAATGTGCAGGATAATAGAAGAGGCCAACAAATAAATACCTTAGAGACTAGAGATTGGTATGTAATATCCAATTGATGTTGTCATGTGTGTAGATAAAGAGGGCATCATGTGATCAAGTATCCTATGGCGTGGCGGGAAAATTGGTGCTAGCACAATAAAAGTGGATATGTGGAGAATGCACCAAAAGAGTATAGTGAGGCATGGGAAAATAAAGAGCACCTAGGAGAGGGCCAATTCCTTAAGGTAACCAAGGTGGAGTTGTAGGAGGATAGGAGAAAAATATTTTGCACAAGGTGTAAGACCAAGGGAAAGTGTTTCCTAATATTTTTCAATAGCGGGAGCACCAAAAACATCATCACAAAGGAAATGGTATTGAATTGGGTTTAACATTTAGGAGACACCCTAAACCTTAAATATTAACCTGATTAGTGGAAGGTCAAAGAAGGTATTATACGCGATCAATAGATAAATATGAATATCGAGAGGTTCACTGATTGAGTGTCATGCAGCATCCTACCGGATGGATGCATGACATGTATTGCTAGGGAGGACATGTAAGTATGATAGTGAGATGATCTAAAATTAGAGAGCTAATACATTAAAGGTATGCAAGGATGGGTAGATGTTCCATCTATCCCCATTTAGAGATGAAGGCAAAAGGCATTGAAGACACATGGGGGTGTGCAAAGGAGATGAAGGCCGAGTATGCATAAGAAACCAATAGGGTGATGTGCAAAAAAGGGTGGAAGAGTTCAAATCGAGATGAGAAAAGGATAAAAGGGGACGATGGAAGAACCTATGAATGTGAAACAATACTATTCAAGGAGAGAAGAAATGTTGAAAAGTGTATTTTAGTCTAATAGAAGTAAGTGCAGACATTATGCCAAATGAGATGGATGAATAAATTAAGGAAGAAATGGTCTGTTACCAAAATCCTATGTTTTCATAATGAATGTAAACAACAATAACTAAATATTAACACATAAAATTGAAAATACAGAAATAGAGACAAGATATATAAAATGGAGTGATTTCTATTGAATATTTGAGGGCCTTTTATACAATTACTTTCTCCTAGAATTATGGAGTCAAGTCTTATCACATTATCCCCATATCTCTCCTCTACTCCCCAGTCTTACTCCCACACCCCTATCTCTATGAGTTATGCAAAGAAATCATTTTTGACACTCATATATTATTTAAATATTAAATAATTCTAGCACACCTATATGTTCACACTATGAAAATTATTTTCTATCATTCACCCCCTTAGTGTGAAAATGGAATAATATAGTACCTTTTTATGTTTTGCATATGGTTTTATAAATTGGCTAACCACCAACCAACAACAGTAGAAAGAAGGTTTTCTAGGGGAACTAATAACCAGTATGTAGAAGGGTTTCTAAGAGAACCAACAACTCAAAATAAGATTTTCTAATGGAACCAAAAACCATATCATAATAGCGTACATGTTTTCCCACATCATACAAAATGAAACTATATAGGAATATTTTCTCCTAATTGAAAAATAATTATCCTTCTATTCTTATTTACTACCACACATGCATGAGTCATAAAAAAGCTAGAAAAAATAAATGATCACCATTATCAATGAAACAATGGATGGATTAGGATTGGTGTGGACTAAAAAGAGATGAATGATGCATGTCTAACTCCATCCCCTTTTCCTATAGCCTACATGATCCAAGGAAATACTAGTATAGGCAGTTCATAGGGTGTGATACTCTTCTCTCTTTTACAGATGGGTTCTCTGGGTATCATGAGGTTTGGATTTCCTAGCACGATCAGGATAATACTATGTGGCCTCATCGAATGGGGTAGCTTCACCTTTAATATCATTTCTTTAGGTTTGAGCAATGTACAAAAGGAAGTATTTATATCGCTTAGTTGTTCTTAGCAATCAAGTAACATAAACACAACTCCTCTTACAAGTATATTTAGATGATTGGGTGGTGTATGCGTTAGTTAAGGATCATTGTGACAATATGTGCTTAATGTTTGAAAGATGTTGACAGTTGAGTATCTCCTTGAACATCAATAAGTGAATATTTTCTACACCATTTGGGATATTTCTCAGACACATAATTTGTAAGGAAGGTTTGTTGGTTGATCCAGCCAAGGTTGTGATCATTATAGGCATAAGGGAGCCTACCAGTTAGATTGAGGTGCATAGATTTTTGGGTCATACAGAATATTATAGGAAGTTTATCAAATGATATGCCAAAATTGTTGAATTGTTGGAAGAGTTACTGAAAGAGAAAGGTACATTCTACTGGGGAGAGCCATAGTAGCACGCATTCAAGACATTAAATGAAAAACTTACTATCATGCCTATTTTGTGTTTTCCTTCATGGGACCAACCCTTTCATGTACATGTTAACACCTCTGGCATGACCATTGGCACAGTGTTGGTTTAACCTAGAGAAGGTATTGTAGATCATTATATCTGTTTTGCTAGTAGAAAGCTAACTCCTGCAGAACAAAATTACACAAATACAGAGTGTGAATCTTTTTCAATGATCTATGCATTACATAAATTCCACCAATACCTACTAGCTACACCATTCATCTTTTATACAGATCACATGACATTGAATTATTTGGTACACAAGCCTCTTTTACAAGGGCACATATTTTGATGGGTGCTCTTATTTCAGGAATCTGATTTCATAATTGTGGTAAAACCAAGGAAAAGTAATTTTGGACCAGACCATTTATCCAAAATATAGTCAAGAGAAGAAGCACATGCACTTGAAGATACCATGCTAGATGCATAGTTATACAGGTTACAACAAGCGCCATTAGAACTAGAAGACATTGTTATCTTTATACGAATAGGGATGACACCAAAAGGAATGAAGTCATTAGAGAAGAAACAACTTACTATATGCGTAGCCCCCTATATGTTAATCAGTGGTGACCTGTACAAATTAGGTTGAGATTAGGTATTGCATCATTGTGTATTGGAACATGAGTGCACAAATATTATGGAAGAAGCCCATGGTGGTATTGCAGGTGGCCACTATGTCGGTGATGCCACTGCGCATAATATTCTACTTGTTGGATTATGGTGGGAGACCCTATACAAATATTGTAAGGAATTTTGTAAGGCTTGTGATCATTGTAAATGCCTTGGGAAACCCGGTCAACAAGATGAAATGCCTCTAAGACCCATTACTAGTGCAAAGCCATTTGAGAAATGGGCTATAGATTTTGTTGCTCCTATTTCACCAGCCACGCGCAGAACTAGATTGTGTTACATCATAACTTACATAGATTATATGACAAGGTGAGCAGAAGCAACACCTACAAAGGATTGTATGGTGGCCATAACAGCCAAGGTTCTTTGGGAAAATATTATTACAAGGTATGGATGTCCTTTAAGTTTGACCAGTGATAGGGGAGCACATTCTCTTAATGAGACAATCAAAATTCTATTGGATGAATTCATGATTGCACACCGTAACACTACACCCTATCATCCTCAAGCAAATGGGACTGCTGAAGCTTTCAACAAAATTTTGAGCCAGACATTGACAAAAATATGTGATGTTGGAAGAAAGGATTGGGATGATAAAGTATCTATAGTACTTTGGGCATATCAGACAACATATAAAAGGTTGAATAAAGCCACACCATTTCAGTTAGTGTTTGGTGCAGAAGCAGTTTTTCCTATGGAATTTATGTTACCTTCTTTGCGTATTGTGTGCGCTAGAGGTCTTTCTTATGAGCAATCCTCAAAAGAATGCATTGAACAGTTAATCTAATTGGATGAACAACAAGCCATAGCACGTTGGAGTTAAAAACAAGAGAAGGCTAGGCAGAAGGCATGGCATGACAGACACATCAGGGATAAAAAGTTGGAGATAGGACAGATGGTGCTCCCTTATGATTCTAAGTTTTTGTGCCATCCAAAAAAACTCAAGGTACATTGGTTAGGGCTGTATGTTATCACTCACATACTCGAATCAAGTGCTTTTCAGTTAGAGGCATTTGATGGAATACGGTTACCTGGTTACTTTAACGGGAGTAGGCTGAAGCCCTACTATAAATAAGTCTTCTTGGTGTTTTTAATAAGGCAATGTTTCCATGTAGATTAGGTTTTCAATTTTACATTCCCTTAACGTGTTTCCTTATTTTTTTATTTTCTTTATTAATTTAGTTGGTGTGTTTATGTAATAAGCTCATTTCCGCACCATAATCTAATTACTATTTGAAGAATTTTTATGCACAGAGGACTGCGCTTACCCTTACTGTAGGGTAGGTTGTTGATATACAGGTATAGGACTGATGGAAATAAGTCCACATAAAAGGAACTATCTACGGGTGCTATTCAAGGTTGGAAAATTAAAAAAACAAAAGGGGAATTCTGAACACAAGGACCATAGATAGAGAGGAGTGAAGAAACAAGTATAACACGAGGTAAGCAGGGGCTGGGAAGACTACCGGTGGAAGGCGCAATGATGAGGTACTCATGCGCATGAAAGCGCACTGAAGAGAAGTCCACAGCCAAAAGGTAGAAGGAAGCACTAGAAGGTTATAGCTTGGGTACGAAGATATACCACATGAAAATAATGAAAATGGTTGCTTAATTAGAGGATTGTTGGTAGGTGGAGGAGAAATAAATGCATTAACTTTTTGAAATTCTATATAAGGACGGGATGCGAGTTCATTTTTATCATTGAAATTGAGAGAATTTGAAAAGGGTTAAGTGTGAACAAGCCAAGAAATCATATTGAGGTGTGAAGAGTGTGAAACCAGATGTGAGGAGAAAGGTTATGCGCAGGAGAAGCTTATGTTCCCATAGGTGAAGGGTTTGAGTGAAGCAGACGTGTTACAAATGAGCTAGGGCACACGATTTCCACTAGGGCACAAAGATTTAAGTGAGGGATTATATTTTCTTGACTATAGAGGGAAGAAAGGAGAGATTTTTCAAATTGCACCAAAGAAATCACCTGCAGCAGGAGATAAAGGGAAGAAGAAGGTTGAAGTGGAAGAAGAGATTGTTCCCCAAAGTAATTTTTCAAAAATGCAATATCCTGAGGGCATTATTGTGGGACAAAAATGGGATTCGTATATCCACCAATGTAAAATCAATGACTACAACCACCGAACACTAGATAGCAAGAAGGAGCTTGATGTGTTACTCAGCATGAAAACAAGCAAGCGCATGACATAGGATATACCAGCATACGATGACGCTAGTGAGAAGTTGCTGAAGCAGAATGGAGTCTACCAGTTGTATGAGCTGTAATATTTTGGAAAGTATGAACCATTGTATCAATGGTTGATGAGCAGAGTCCATGAGTACTTCTACTACTTTTTCAGACGGAGGGTAAGAATCACAGCTACTTTGATTTCAATGGTGGCATGATTAAGGGCCTTAGGGTTGGATCTGGATAATGATTTAACTTATAAGTCCATAATCCTAGAGACAAGGAAAGAGCTGGGGTATACCAAGGGTCCACGTGGCATGGACATTGACAAGTTAAAGAAATATCTAGTAGTGTAGGCAGCTACACACCTTGTGAAAAAGTTGAATGACCAAGGAAGGGGGTCACAGGTAAACACGATTTGGTTGTATGTCTCAAATAATATGTCTCAATGAGTGGTCTAAAACATTTTAGATCACATAGCAAAGACAATCATCGAAGAAGTGTGAACAAGTGACAGAAAAAAATTTGGCACTGTGTTATTGTCCTTAGTATTCATGGAGATTGGGGTGCCTTATGGGCCAAAGGAGAAGATTTGGGAGTACCCCACAGAACACAAGTCACCTATGGAGAGGTTTGGTAAGTACTTGTACGATGAATCAATGAGTGGACCATGCAAGTAGAGGGTGGAGATGTGGTATGATAGACTTCGCATGGTGTTCGAGGAAGAGTGGCGCATACCTAAGGATTTTCCTTTGGTGGTGGGTAAGGCAATTCAGTTTTCCGTATACCAACATTTATGCATCACGTGATTTGTGATGAAGGATGGGGCTTGGAGCCCATGGTGAAAATTTATGTATTCCTTCACAATAAGGTATTTTCAAGCATCAGTCCATCAGGTTTCAGATGCACGCCGCTTAACCTTCAATAAAAACAAGGTAGATTGCAACTACCACACTCTGAGGAAGAAGTATGTATATCCAGGGCACAATGCGTATGTTGAACGGCTTATTTTAGAAATTATAAGCATGAAACCTATGATCTTGGTAATTGGGGACACCATAGCAATGCTTTTGTACTTGCAACTCAAACCCAAGCTGGATAACACTAATTATGTGGAGAATGATTTTGTGCTCTCAGGGCCGCTAAAGGGTAAGCATACGATGGAAAATTTTCCAACACCTAATCCCATAGAGACAATTCAAGTTGATGAAGAAGAAGAAGAGCATGAGGATAGTGGTGGTTTAGAACATAAAGGTAGAAGATAACCTCCAAATAAGGATGAATCTGAGTGCGCAACTACTCCACCTCAGCCACAAGAGGGAGATGATGAGGACTTGGATGAAGTCCAAGGAGAGTGTCAATTCGGGAGAATATTTAGGAGAATAAGGACCCAAGGTGCTACTCCGCAAACAATACGTAGATCACCTCGAATCTCTCCACAGAAGGATAAAACCGAGAAAAGGAGAAGGAAATTAAAGTTGAGTGAGGAAGCAGAAGATTTGGAGGAAAGCATGCCTAATTATCCTACACCTCCAAAGAACATAGAGGAACAAAAAGATGAAGAAATGAAGGATGGGGAAGAGGAATAAAAAGGGGTAGAAGAGACAACAACAGAGACTGCTCAAGACATAGCAGCACAAGTTCCCAATCTGGAAGGCCAAGTTCCTGAGAAGCCTAGATCAAGAAGAACAAGTGGGGATTATATTCCACCAACCATGGGCTACACACAGGACACATGTAAAATTGTATGCGCCCATTTCTAGAGCACAATGGCACAAAAGGAGTTATACTACTAGGAGTTAATGGATGAGGATATGGCGATGGTGCACATAAGGAAGGAATTGTCATGGTTGATGCACATGCAAATGGATGAACCAAACTTTGATGTATGTGAGGGTTCATGCATGTCAAGGAGGTTGAAAAAGACACCTCAGGCTAGACACATAACAGTAAAGCCTACTGTTATGTTCGATGAACAAGTGAGTAATACTTTGGTGAAGGTCTCGACAGAGGTTGTATGATGGAATATGGATAAAGATTCCATAATTAGGGTGATAAAGGAGGAGATCAAGATTAAGGATGAGGAGATAGCATGCCTAAAATAGGAAAAATACTTGGCACAAAAGAAGAATGCAGTGTTTATCAACGTGGAAGAGGATATTGGTGACAATGTCATGAAGGCTAGGCCACACTTAGAGCCAAAGGTACCCAAGACATTTCCTTCAGCAATTCACTCAGTACATTGGTGGACTTGGTGCTTGATGATGAACCTCTGTGCATGCCTATGCCAAAGGATCCAACACAAGAAGCAGAGTGAGAAAAGGCTTCAGTGATGCAAAAGATTACATCATATTAAGAATTTCTTCAGAGCTTGCAGGAGGAACTCAAGAAGGTGGATCAAGAACTGAATATTTATACAAATCTAGAGGCTATTATAAGGACCGGGACTATTTTGGAAGATAATGAGGTTCTGAAGGCCATGACGGATGAGACATTGGGCCATGCATAATGGTTAGCACTTGTTGAGCAGAAGCACGAGGCCCTTACAGCCAATCAGGAACCTCACAAGGAAAGGTTGGATGAGCTTGGAAAACTCATCGCTCAAAAGATGGACTTATTGCAAGGGAGAGTGGCTAGTATGTCCAACATCATGTTGGTCTTACAGAATGAAAAATGAGAAATTACAAGGGATGAATTAGATTTCGTTGCAGTGGATATTCCAGAGAAAGGAAAGGTCGTGCTCAATGACTGACTAACCTTAGAAGTGGCGATAAAAGAGGAATATCTAGAATTGATTATTCAGGCTGCATAAGAAGATACTGTAGGTTGAAGACATTCTTTCATTCACCAAAATTCTTTCTATTCTTCTATTCATATTATTTGATTCATTTTTGGAGACAACCATTTCTGGGGTGGAAATGAAACTAGTGTGGGGTAATGTTGATTAGTTAGAATTTGGCACTTAGTAAAGGAAATGCAGAAGGTTCACGCAAGAGAGAAAATCACACTCAGGCACAGAAGTATCAGAAAGGATCGTGCGCAAATAATAGAAACAGGTTCAAGACTTAGTTGTTTTATGATAAGGATCTATTTTTGAAGATAGCGTGTAGAGCACACAAACTGGTCAAAGACTTACGCGACACACATTGGCTATTTGTGGAGGATCAGCTATGAAGTGCTTTGCATGGACACAAGACAGGAATAGATCTACTATTGTTAGTTAACTAACAATATTCTATTGTTAGTGCACTTGCATGTATGGCTAATTTTGTAATGGCGCGTGGCTAATATTAACATGCGAGGATTTAGATAAGTGGTGAAGGGAAATTCCCCACCCTTATAAATATGTAGTGAACTATGTAGTATATATATAAGATATAGATAGAGAGAGAGAGCATAGATATATGTGTGAGAACTAGGGTATAGTGATATTGTGTTGTTAGATCTGTTACGTGCATGAGCGTATACTAATGTTATTGTAATGAAGCTTCTATGTATTTACTGCAATTAATATAATGGATTATATGGACTAAAACAAGGTGTTCTCATGGTTATAATTTAGTATTGCATACTTGAATCCATTATGGTTATCTGTTAAAGTCTATTATGTTCTAGATCTAGACCTGAATATCCATTATTTAAACGATAAATTAGCTATAGATCTGAATGATTAAATTCTTCATCATGCTAACATCCTACAGTAGCAATCCTAAAGAGTGGCTTGGTACCTTTGCATGCTTCAGGTGAGTGTTCATTCTAGGTTGAGTGATGTGCTAGCGCGTCTGGGCTTGTATTCCTGAATTCTAGGTTGCATCACTACACAGTTCACTACATATTTATAAGGGTGGGGACTTGCCCTTCACCGCTTATCTAATCCAAAAATAGGTCACATGCTAATATTAGCCATGCACCGTTACAAAAATAGCTACACATGCAAGGCTAACAATAGACTACTATTAGTTAGTTGACAGTACTAGATATATTCCTGGTATGTGTCCATGCAAAGCGCTTTATAGCTAATCCTCCACAAATAGGTAATGCATGTCGTGCAAGTATTTGACCAGTTTTTGTGCTCCACATGTTATCTCTAAAAATAGATCCTTATCATAAAAATAACTAATTCTCGAACCTATTTTTTTCTTTACACGCGATCCTTTATACTTCTGCACCTTTAAATGCACTCTTCTCTCCTCTGCAAAACTTCTACATTTCCTTTGCTAAGTACCAGATTCTGATTGATCAACACTCTCTAATCTAAAAAATATGCCATAGATGGGTCCTGAAAATAGATAAGCCTGAAAAGGTACCCATGTACAAAAGGGAAATCTCTCGTAAAGATGAAGAAAAGAGAAGCAGAGGGAGATGAGAGGGATACATAAGATGCCACTGACAGATCTGAACTCTACAACTCTAAGAAGTCTCCCAGAAGAATGTCGATGGCGGGATCCTCTTCCTCTAGACTGAAGAAGAGCTACCCACACTGAACTATGTGCCTGCCCTTAGGAAGGAAATAAATGATGTGTTGGAATTCCACCCACTCCATGAAGGAAACTAAAGGAAACAACACAAAGAGCTCTGAGTCTGGTCCACAAAAATGTGACATAGGTCTAGCAAGAGAGTGCGAAGGAACTGAAGATAATGCACTGTGTAGAACTGTCAGAGTAAAGAAGGGGAACACATGTAGAAATAATTTACAACTAATGCGAAGGAAACAAAACATCCCCCATAACAGAAAATGGATCCACAAATAATGGTGGATCAATGAAGGTCTCCGGAAAAGTGGAAGTGGTAACAATCCTAGAGGGGGCACTCCCAAAAATGGAGATGATGAACTCCTCTGAAATACCTATAGATGGATGAGGAACCTATAGTACATCACAAGTGTACTCTATAAAAAAATTACTAAGGACAGGTAGATACTCATCCAATTGAGGGGGCTCAACAAATAGAAGAGCGATGTCAGATAAGTATGAGTCATCCAGTGAAGGTCGAAAAGAGGTAGGTGGTATGATTGTATGAGAGTGTAAAAGAGACTGCTCAATATCTGATGAGATGTGGGATGTGTCAACACTCTCTTGAATAGTGAGAGGAGGAGAAGAGTCCTCCATAGTACTCTCGACATCAAAATTGTGTGCACAATCCTTATCATCAGAAGTAGAACTAAGTGAGTCTTTTTCAGGGGAACTGTCATCACAGAAAGAAATAGAGGAGATAACTAAATCAACAACAACAACAACAGAGACAGTATGTGAAGGATCTCTATAGAAGGATTGAAGAATTATCCAGACATGGTGGGGTGGATCTAATTATGCCATGTGAAACCAAAGAGATATGGATATATGCATCATCAAGTGAACAAAAACATGGTTTTAAGTGTCAAGAAATTCCTCAAGATGACAATGATCAATGGGTGCAAGAACTGGCCCAAGAAAGAAGTGTGAAAGACCCTCGTGGGAAAAGTAGTGCTCCATGGAAGCATGCCATGCTAAATAGTTCTCTCTCCCAATAAGAATTAGCAAAGGTTGTAAGGCGATCCTACGACACTCAAGTTTGGAAAGAGAACTCTCCATGATGAAGAATGAAAAGCACAAGGTGCACAAAAAGATGAGTGTAAGAATGCAAGACGTCGAACTCAACTGATAATGCGTATGTAAGCAATACAACACCCGAGAAGAGAGCAGTGGTAACCCCCATGTCTACGGCACTAGATAGTGCATGACTACAATAAGGTGTGTACATGCAATACCATAAAATTGACCACTCACATCGCAGTAGGAGACAAGTCACACAAGAGTGGAGGCCACAATGGAGTCCTAGTCGAAAGCAGAGGGACACACGCAATCAAGAACAAAAGTGTGAAAGAGACAAGGTACAAAGTACTCAACATGATAAATATGAAATCTCACAACATAAAAGAGAGGGCTCTCTTGTTGCAAGGATGTGGTAGATGCATCCACTGGTCATAGGAAAAGAAGAGTGATACAATGATGAGCCAAAAAAAAGGCTTGGAAAGCCCAATCACCCTATAAAATGAGCTTGGGAAAAAATTCCGCCTTCCTGGAAATAATTTGTTTTTGTTTTACAATATTAACCTTTATAATGTCTGTAAAATGTCAAAAAAGGGAAGAAATAACAAAAAAATGTGGGGTGTGAAGGGCTCTAAGGGTGGAAAATGGGCTCCCAACTCAGTGGTAACCAAAACAGCTCAGTGAGTTGGGCTAAAAAGGTGGCTCGGTGTAGCGAGTTGAGATGTATACCGAGTGTGTGGAGAGTCAAGCATGGAGTTCGATGGGATGAATGTTAAGTCAACATGATCAAATGGGTTGTTGTAATACTGGAGGTGAGTGGTGGTAGGTCACTGAGAGCCAACTGGGTGTCAGGACAAGCAAACTGTATGAGTGGAGCACTACCCAAGGAGAGCGCCGAGATTTCAGGGTGGGCAAACAACTCTTGAGTTGTTGACAGAGCGAACTGAGATGGCATGAAGAGACGTTCAAGTCAGTGAGATTTTTTCTGAAATTGGTCGTTAAGTGGGAATTCGAAGAGCCATGAAGCACACATGTCAACTAGAGCAAGAAAAAAACTAAGATATGTTGCAAGGATTAGTGCGGGGTGAGCCAAACGTAGGAACCCAAGAAATTTATTGGAGAATGTGGAAAACAACCACAACAGAGGTGAACAATGTAAACAACAAGTTGTTGTAGGGCCAAGAATGAACTAGAAAGCCTAGATGAACGTTGAGGACTCCATGAGCCAAACACCAAGCTGAATATAAGCTCCTTGAAAGATGGTAGACCAATGCAATGGACTCCACACTAAAGAAGATAGAAAACTGACGTGGAATCTAGGGCTAGAGAACAATGCATGAAAGGAAAGATGAGTCCCAACTAGATGAGAACGAGCCAGTGTGTGATGCAAAATACAAGTGAAGAATGTAAATCCGATGCAGAGGAACCTAATGCAAGGCCTTGTAGATTACACATCAAGCGATCCGATGTAATCAAGTGCCAATGGAGGAAAGCGCACTAAACCAAAGGCACACCTGATCAAATGAGTGGTCAAAGGCTTGAACAAAAATTGTGTTTCAAAGACAAGTTCACAAACCTGATGCAAAAAAGCATGCAAATACGAGAAGATACCAATAAGGAACCGGCAAGCCTGAGAAGACACCAAACTCTGAATGCAAACCGAGTTGAGAAGCCAAGGCAAGCTGTGTAGAGACAAAGGAGAGGGTGAGTTGGGAGAGCCAACTTGGTTCCCATCTCGGTGATCTAGGGACAAGCTAGGCCAAAAACAACTGTAAACACCTCAAAACAAATTCAACACCAGCACTTCAAAAACCTTGGAAACAACAACCTAAACAGTATAACACCTACAAGGAAGAAAACCCATGAGCATGAACCAACACCCAAAAAACTGAAGAGAGGTATAAATGCACAAAATCAATGTAAGAAGAGCACTTTCGGAATATTCATTATGACACACGTAATGAAATCTGTAGATCACACTGGAAGCCAGAAAATGCACAAAAAATGCCGAAGAGTGCACAAATCCACAAGATCCTGTCTAATACCATGAAAGAGGGTTTAAAACCTGAAACATGAGGATCATGAGGGACGACATGCACATCAATGGACATGTGAATGGTAGCATGAAGAGATCTCACAAGGAGCGAGCATCAACTGAATGTGCATGCAAAGATTCAAAATACAGGCAAAACCTCGTTAAGCCACAAAAATATCTCTCTCTATCTCATAGATCAGAAATGGTGTACATATAGGAGGTGTTAAGTAACCACCAGTGCTGCAATTATGACATCACAAGTGGAGAGAAGGAGTTGCATTCCCAGAATATAAGTGTAACTCCCAATGATGTATATGATGCATTGACAAATTGACACACAAGAGCCTTAGTTGATTCGTAGAGGTTTCTGGACTGTCTCACAGTGGAAATTGGCTAAATAGAGATGGAAAACCTTCACAAAATATCCCTAAAAATTGTAGATCTGGCAGATTTGACTAGACTGGGGTGCCTGGAGAGGGATAAGGGCACCCATGGGCACCCTTGTCTAGATTATAGGTGCCCTGGTCTACGTAGATGCTCAAAAATATGAATTTCTAGGCTCACAATATGTTTGTACTTGTTCACTCTTAATCGCCTTGAGGTCCCTATAAGATCGTCGAAGTACCTGTAAAACCCCAATGAAAGAATCACCTGAAAAACCCCAAATAAAACATCAAAACCCTAAAAAATAAAGATTCAAATTAAGGGGTGGACTTTTCTCAGCTGCCAAAATGATGGACTTATAACTAAGCAATGCCCTACATCTCAAACCCAATGTATTTGTGTGTGTGTGTGTGTAGAATTGTGCCCTAGGTTGCTCTTGTGTGTGTTGCACTTGAAGTAGAGAGAAAGTAGCTAGATGTAGAATGTAAATAATGTGTGTATGGAATAGAAGAAACTCCCCTCTTATGAAGTGTGATGCAAATGAACCAGCCTTTGTCCCTTGTGATGGAGCTATATGGATGCAAATGGAGCTATAGATGCCTTTTATGGATGCAACCTTAGGTGGAGATAGTAGATGCTTAGTGCTTGTTCATTTGTTATGGTCACATAACTTTATAATGATTCCTTTGCTTTTAATTTTGCAATTAACCCCAAAAAGGCCAAGTAATAACAGATAAAATGTTCAAAAAGATAGAAATGACCCAAAATGTGAGAGTAAAGTTTAAAGGGGATAGGAGCGCCCAGAGGGGAGCAGGGTGAATGGCGTTGGCGTCCAAGCTCGGTGTTGGTTTCTAGGATGAAAAATTATGAAGGGTAAAAATACAAACTGGGAAAGTAAGAGTGTAGGACTGAAAGTGTCAACATAAAGGATAGCAACATGGCTAAAGACAAGGGTTAATCAGTACTTTTCTAACTTAGGAATCATATGAATAGTAGTATACAACTAGGACTACATAGCTACCCAAAGTGCGTGATTTTGTCTACAAAATAATCTTGAAATCCCTTATATATATTCGGGGCTTATATAATATTCGTAAAAGGGTCTTCGATACAATCACACTTCCCATTATTGTTGGGCCATGTAATTTTCCCGTCCCATATCATGTCATGCCTAATAATCTTAATTATAACATTCTTCTCAGATGCCATTGAATCCGTGTCATGCAAGTAGTTCCTTCAACCCTTCATACACATCTTAAATTCCTATCCCAAGGTGTGGTCTATAAAGCCTTAGTAGACCCCTCTCCATTTTCCTTTTATAACACCATTGATCATTCACCGAAAGTTGATACTTCTGCAACCTATCTTCCTAATTTCACAAAGTATGGTCATGGCAATCAGTATATGCTCTGTTACGATTTCATTGGCACTAGCTTAGATAAATATGGAAGGGGAGTCATAGATCCTCTTTCCATTCCCACATAATCCACAAAACTCCACATCGAATATCTCCCTTTGCCTACTCCTTTTATTCCCGCCACATTTTCTCTTGAGTTTTACACTACTTCAAATACTCATATCTTCCTCTACTATACCATGAGATTATTGGTGATACTTCTTCTCCCACTTGTCATGAATTAGATACATTCCTTATTGATGATACTCTATTAAAATACATGGGAACTTATGACCATTTCCCCCCATACCATTATAAAAATCATTTCCATATGTTATTAAGGCTACAACTTACATTGGTGAATTCGATCCTCCTAACACCAACATTGATACTCCTGACACATTTCAACATCCACCGCCATGGCATGGTATCTCTCACATCATAAAATATATCTACATCACTCGCATACTTGGGTGGCATCAAACTTACCCCCATAGTTGCACATTCGAATTAGTAGCTGCCTATCCATACTACTCACATACACACTTCTACATTGATTTTTTTTGTTCTTCAAGTTAATCTTTCTAGCAGAACTTTTTCTTATCTACACTATGAGCACACCCTTCTACATCTATTTATGCTTATGGCTTCCCTTTTTTCTCCTATACTACTCCATACACACTTTACTCCTCATGATTACTTACATATCCTTCTATTCATAACACACATACTACTTATATATATGGTATACATCCTTTCATTCATTATACATACTCTATCTATTCTTGTTCACAAGGATCACATCTATTTGTTAGCAGTTCCTGATATACACACTTAGGGGGCATCAGAATTCCCCCTCCTAACTTGCTTCTTATACCATTACTTTTTCATATCTATATAGCACAATGTTGTTACTAGATATTGATTAACTTAAATTAAATAAACCATGTATTATATGGATAGTTAATCTAATCTATGAACAGTTGTAAATAAAGTAAATAAATGTAGTAAAATAAGTATGTAAATAAGCTAAACAATTACACAAAAGGAAATGCTAACCCTAATGTGTAAGAAGGAAGAGGAAAGAACTCGTTTGAATAGAAGATGCACGTAGAACAATGTCACAGTGATGATTAAAAAATCTAGAGGTGGCAATGACTATGCAAAAGTCTTGAAAAGGATGGATCTGGAGGATTTAGCTAGAATGGAGAGTCTGGAGAGGGACTGGGGTTCCTATAGGTGCTCTATTTTGTAATCTAGGAGCCCTTGTTTGTGTAAAATCTCTGAAGAGTATCTTCATTGGTTTGGAAAATGGTCTAAAACCATCATTGTCTATCACATCAGCTTTGTTTTCCCATGTCAGATGTCACCAATAATCCAAGATGAAAGAAAGACCTACAAAACCCCAAAACATGCATCAAACCCAAAAAAAATAAAAATTCATATGAAGGGCTCGTATTGACCTCATCTGCCACAATGGTGTAGTTATTAACTGAGCGTCACACTACATCTCATACCCAAAGTAGTTCTATGTGCAAGTGTGTGTGAATATGCCCTAGTTTGTTCTTGTTTGATTCACACTTTGTGAAGTAGTGATAAATAACTATGTAGAAAATGTAATATAATGTGTGCATGAAATAGAATAGAATCCCTCCCCCTATGAAGTGTGATGCAGATGTCCTAGCCTTGTTCCTTATGATGATGGAGCTATATGGATGGAATTGATAGCCAAAGAAATAGATGGATGCAACTCTAGATGAGTGATAGTAGTAAGTGATGTTAGGTCCCTCATTATGGTCTCATAACTTTATATTTATAGGGTTCTCTTGATATAATTTTTTAATTAACCCTGAAAAGGCTAACCACAAGAAAGATAAAGATCTCAAACAGCTAGAAAGAGCCCAAAAAGAGGCAGGAAAGTGCAAAAAGGACTGGGGTGCCCCTGGTGGGACCAAGGCACCCACGGTTGCCCTAGTCAAGGCTAAAATAACATGGGATGACAGAAGTTAACTGGGCATATGGGTGTAAGAGGTTGATAATGACAAAAAAAATAAAACAAGATGGCCAAAGAAAGGGGGTTAATTAGTACTTTCTTCACTCAAAAACCTTCTAAATAGTAGTATGAGACCAAGACTAAATAATGTCTAAAGTACACATGATTTTGTGTCTAAATTTTCCCCCACTTTATGTTGGTGAGCAGAAAGCTCGATAACATAAATTAGATACATATGTGTACCTGATGTCCATGAAGAGTGTAGTAGAAATGTGCCGAAAGACTAGAAAAAGCGTGGAATGACAAAAGGATGGAGCAGTGTGGAAACTAAATATGAAAAATACGCAAAGAAAAAGTGATGAGAGTGAACCTAGGGCTGAATGTGTATGTAGTTATTGTGGCATGCAATGTACATGCATGGTTAGTAAAGCATGTGTTGTCGCAAAGTGTTGTTGTTTGAATGTTGTTGTTGTTGTTGCCCCCATTTGACTGCTTGTTTCTCATACTGCCCGACCTGCAAGGAGAAAATGATCAAGTAGTCAAATATGTATGTATGTATGTGTAAAAATGCAATAAAAAATGTGCATGTATATGAAATCATGTAAATGTAAAATATGCAAATGTAAATGGAACATGTGCACCTGATCCATGTCGAGAAAGAGAGTGTAGAAAGATATCTTGTACTGTGAGTTTTTTGGGCATCTCTTGTCATAGGATGAAGAAGTATAGGGAGGAAATGCTCTGTGTCCTCCAACCTCTAATTGCTTCCCTGAATGTGTGTGTAGAGATCTTTATATGTCCTAGTTTTTTGGGTGATATCTGACGTCATTGGATGAAGTAGTGTAGAGAGGTACACCCACTGTAACCTCGAATCCTGTAGTTACTTCCTAGAATGTTAAGGACACCATGTCCTATAAAATCCACTTGTGTATGGGGTTCATAGACTGATCTGAACCCACTCGTTGTATATAACTAAACTAAACCGGTGTATAATCTCTATGTTAGTATGTAAAAAACCCCAAATGATGCCCCCCTCTTTAGGGACACATGTGAGGTCGTTGATAGGAGAATACGGCCCCAAAAGAGGACCAACTGCATGTATGTTGTACCCTAAAAAGTGCTTGGTAGAAACCAAGGCACGCATAAACAAGAAGGCTATCCAAAGACAAGTGAAAAACATGCATACATATGGAAAACAATGTGTAAGCTACATAAATAGTTTAAAAGCTACCAAGCAAATCAGTAATGTAAACACAAAGAAGACAAAGTAAGCATACTGCACAAATCGGGTTACAAACATGGGACATCACTCACGATGTTGCAAGACACGCAAGGCCATCATGGTCGTAAACAACAAACAAGTGTGCACACCAAACAAAGGGCAAGGCCTACATATAATAGAAATCAATAGCATACAATGTAACAAACAAGTATGGAAACCAATATTCTTATATAACAAAGTGTTGCACATGAAACACCCATTAGCATGTTAGAAAGATAACTAGTATGTCAAAAGTGTGTATAAGCAAGTAATGTAAAGTGCTAAGTACAAAATGAAACAATAACACCTATGAGATATGAATGTGGATGCCCCCAGTGACCAGTGTAGGAAGGGTAGAAGGAAGCATCCATGTTGCATGTAACAGACCTGTAGTTGTGATCATAGCTGGAAAAATACGTGAATGCACATGTGTGGATGATATAGATAAATGACATACAAGTAATCTAACTAGCATGTGTAATAAAGTGAAGCATGAACAAGAAAAAGTAAGCAAGAATAAAAGCAACCATAATATGAAGTATGTTGTGGATGGATGGAACAAAATGCAAGATGGAATGATATGGGTCCACGTGCCCCCCGAGTGAATGGAAGTGTATGTAGTGAGGTTCATTTTGTTTTCCCTCTCAGAAGTCAAGAATGAACCATAAACGAGAGTGTGTCATCAGGAAATGGTCAAAGATTGTGTTGTTTCCAATGCGTTATGAGGAATGTGTATGTGTAGTGATGTGATGTGACCTAGTGATGGTGTGTGCATGAACCCTAAAGCTGAAGCATATATCATGACCAAATGAATGTATAAGTGATTATTTATCCTAAGCATATATCACTATAAGATGAATGGATAAGAGTGATGATTTATCCCTAAGCATATATCACTACAAGATGAAAAGAGGGAGTGGTGATGTAACCTAAGGTGTATACCACTACAAAATGATAGAATAGGTGACGATTTAGTCCTAAAGAATATGTCACTAAGCTATAAATTTCACATGATGAAAAAAGAGTAATGTGTGATGAGTGTAAGGTCCATTTTATTTGTAAACCCTCGGCAGTCAAGTATGGACCAAGGAACTAAAGTGTGTCATCGGGTAGTGAGTGCAGCACGTAGAAGACAATGTAGTATATGTAATGATGAAAGTAGACCATGTGATGAGTGGAATGTGTAAATGTGTACAAGATGTGTAGAATGTCATGTAAAAAGTATAGAACATGTAAAATGTAAGGTGAATAGAACGTGTGAATACGCAATATGTAGAATGGAAATGCAAGTGGTGTAGAATGTGTAAAATGGCATGTATGTAGATGGACTAGTAATGTAGTATGTAAGATTATGTATGTGGAAGACTCATATGTAATGAATGACTAGGATGATATATGATGTGTAAATCTCAAAATGTCAAAATGTTGTAGATAAATGTAGAATGTATGGTGTATGACATGTAATGTGTGATGAAACAATGTGTAATGCCTATAGTGCAATGTGTGGGGCTCATGTGTGGTAAGCCCTCAACAGTCAAGTGTGAATCGAAGCACAAGAGTATGTCATCGGGTAGTGACAGATGTATGATGAGTAAGAATGAATATGCATATACTATGAAATTGAATAATGCAAAGATGAGATGTAAGTAAAGTGTGTCATGCTACAATGATGTATGGAAAATGCTTAAGAATGTGATGTAGTATGATGTAAGAATGATAATGCAATAATGAGGGATATGTCTATGATGCTAATGTGATGAGGGGGGGGGTGTAAGCTACCTTGCCCCCCAAGTATGCATATAAAAGGATCATGTAAATTCATTGAGAAGATCGTCATCCTCTGGTTTAAAGTCATATGGATAAGCATTGGTGACCTGATAAGCAATAGTGTCTGGTTGATCATGCAATGAGCCATTAAGGTGTAAGTTATACATGCCCATAGCATATTCCTTATCGGTGAATGGAGGAAGTGGGCAACATGTGCATACCAATGAGTGATATTTTGTGAATAGCCAAGAAAATAACTATTGCAAATAAAAACACGACTGAAGGGCATAGGAAATGAAATGTATGTATGATTGGGATCTAATGTGCTCCAATATAAGTAAGCCAAGATTCCCCTAATGTGAGTGGAGAAGAACAAGGGCTACATGATAACTAGACCATAAGATGAAATACACATAAACCATAAGTAACAGTAATATTGATAAAGCCATAGTAGAGATGAGGGTCATGAGTAGAAGGATGAAGATCCTCAAAAGTGTAAACCAAGACGAGCTAGACCATCATGGGAACATATAGTGACATTGCATGTAGGATCAAATGGAATATGTTCCCAATATGATTCATTCATGAAAAGTGTGCAAGTGAATGGTGGTGCGCTAAGGTAGGTGGTGTATGTGAAGGTGGATGTGATAAAGAGACGTCCATAGACTAGACAGGCCCCTGATAAGGAATCATAGTAGTAGTAGTAACAGGTGGCATAGAAGAAACTACATCTATCACACAAATAGTATCAAGTGGTGGTAAGTGAGGTGGTTCTTCCCTAGGTTGGGGCTCATCTGTAATATTTATGCACATGATAGGAAGATTAGTGTTAGGATCTTGGTTGTGATACTGGAATGGATCGTGGTCACGAAAAATGCTATATTTCATGTTTTCATGTAAGAATTTGACACAATTATGTACATTAGAGGCGATGGCTTCCATGGCATGAAGCCATGGCCTTCCCAAAAGATAGTTGTAGGAGACTGGGAAATCAAAAATGAAAAATATAGCATGGATAGTCTTTGGACCAACAGTGATAGGAAATGCAACGTGACCGAGACAAGGACAGAAAGAACCATCATAAGCACACAGTGAAATACTAGATGGACTTATATCATGAGCAGTAAGGCCTAGTACCTCGAGGAATGACATAGGACACAAGTTAAGTTCAAGTTCCATTATCAATCAAAGTACACTTGATAGCTATGTTATGAATGCGAGAGATAATATGTAGAGGTGGTTCATTATCAAAAGTGTGAACATCAGAGGGAAGGTTAGACTTAAATACTATATGTGAGGAAAAGGTGTCAGGTAAAGGCTCAATAAATGGCACCCACGTGCATTTCATCATGAATACGAGTAGTAGTAAGAAAATGTTGGACTTTATGTAGTAAATCAAGATTGGAGAACAAATAATTATTTATTGATATACTTATGATGTCCAAACCCTAAGATTACAAATAATAAGTGAAGAACCTAGAAGCGTGACTGATTGTGTCAGGTTCACTAAAATGATTAACTAAAATTAAACCATGTAGTATAGGGATAGTTAATCTAAGCTATGAACACTTTAAATAAAGTAAATAAATGCAGTAAAAGAAGTATGTAAATGATCTAAACAATTACGCAAAAGGAAATGCTAACCCTAATGTGTAAGAAGGAAGAGGAAAGAACTCAGCTGAATAGAAGATGCTCACAGGACAATGTCGCAGTGATGATTAAAAAAATCTGGAAGCAGGAATGACTATGTAGAATTTCTAAAAAGGATGGATTTGGAGGATCTAGCTAGACTTGAGTGCCTAGAGAGGGACTGGGTTCCTGTAGGCACTCTGGTCTACAATATGGGTGCCCCTGGTCTGTGTAAAAGCTCTAAAACTAGTCTTCACTAGTTTGGTAGATGATCTGAAACCCTCGATGTCTATCGCATCAGCTTCATTGTCACATGTCTAGATGTCACCAATAATCCAAGATGAAAGAAAGACCTACAAGACCCAAAAATAAGCATCAAATCCTAAAAAATAAAAATGCATATGAACGGGTCAGACGACCTCAGCTGCCACAATGGTGGACTTACTAACTGAGAATTGCACTACATCTCAAACCTGATGTAGTTCTATGTGCAAGTGTGTGTGAATATTCCCTAGGTTTCTCTTGTGTCAATCGCACTTTGTGAAGTAGCAAGTAATAAGAATGTGTAGAAAATGTAATAAAATGTGTGCATGAAATAGAATATAATCCATCCCCCTATGAAGTGTGATGCAAATGTCATAGCCTTGTGCCTTGTGATGATGGAGCTATGTGGATGCAATTGATCTCCAATGTAATAAATGGATACAACTCTAGATGAGTGATAGTAGTAAGTGATGTTAAGTCCCTCATTATGGTCTGGTAACTTTATATTTATAGGGTTCTCTTGATATAATTTCGTAATTAACCCTAAAAAGGCCAACCACGAGAAATATAAAGATATCAAACAGATAGAAAGAGCTCAAAAAGAGGTGGGAAAGTGCAAAAAGGACCGGGGCACCCCTGGTAGGACCAGGGCACCCACAAGCGCCCCAATTCTAATCTGGGTGCCCAATTTGAGGCTAAAATAACAAGTGATGACAAAATCTGACTAGGCATATGGGTGTAAGAGGTAGGTATTGACAAAATAAAATAAAACAAGATAGCCAAAGGATGGGGGTTAATTAGTACTTTCTTCACTCAAAAACCTTATGAATATTAGTATGAGATCGGGACTAAATAATGTCTAAATTGCTTACTTTTATATCCATGGATACTCTACCTTGCCACTCGATGACACACTCTTGTTCTACAATTCATACTTCACTGTTGAGGGCACAATTCCCAAATGAACCTCACATCACACATACTTATTGTGGGGGCAACATGGCCCCTCCCATCTACACATCTTACATATCACAGTATACCATCACATGCACATGACATCTACTTATCTTAGTTGTATTTACTCTTGTTAGCTTATATCGCTTACATATTGCACTTTTCTTCCTATACTAGTTGGATACTTAGTATGTCATTACCTTTTTCTATACACACATACATGTTCACATGGTATCTTGAGGTGAATGTAAGAATTTTTCATATTCTTACACGGTGCATGATGCTTGACACTACTCTTTACTAGTCCTTTTGTGGTTCCTGGGGGCATCTACCTTTGCTACTCTCATACTCCACACTCACATGTCTTATTGTTACAATATTTACTACTTATTATCACTATCACTTACTTTTCACTACTTTATACATACACTGACATACTATTTACATTTCTAACATGCTAACAGGTGCTTCATATGTAGCATTTTCCTTGCAAGATTCATATAGCCATGGTCATATATTACTTATTTTTTGTTATTGTTTTCTATTGTTTGCGGGCTACGCCCTATGTCATGCTTTCTCATTATTTGTTTATGGCCAATTCGGGCATGATTTTCTGGTGACATTTTAAGAAATGTCTCATGTATGTAGCTTGATTTTTGTGGTATCTCTTGTCTTCTTTGTTGTTTGTTAAATTGTATTCTATTACATCTTAGCTCTTTTACACTAACACTTGTTCGTAGTATATCTTGTTTGTATGTTTCTTGGTTTCTACCATGCACAACTTGTACCCCCTGTAGGTATCCAATCAATATGCATATCAATTTCAAGTCCTCTCATTTGGTCCTCCTCCTCCTACATTCATCACATGTACCTTAAACGAGGGGGGAATCTATTGGGTGAGCAAATCACCCTTATAACAACACAGAACTTTAGAATAGAAAATCATAGTATAAAATTGGAAAAGGTGCATAGTTAAAAAGTAGTCCAAAATCATACTTGGATCACAAACACATAACAGACACTAGCACCAAATATAATACATGAATGGTGGTCATTTTTTTCATGGGGAAAAATAGACAATTTTTCAGTTCTACATAGTTTCTAGTAGGTTACAGTACAAATTTACAGTATCAGGCACTTATATTCAACGACAAAATACATTTAATCTATTACATTTCGGCTATGATTTGGTTACAAATTGGGACTTTTCACTCTGTAGTGGTACTTATCATTTGAGAAGCATCATGGAAGGAGAAAAAAATAAACCTCTCTCCCAAAAACTCTTCTCTTGGTGTGATATCACCCAAAACAATCGTCCTTGGCATGAGATTGCCCAAAAAACTTGCTCTATGCATGAGATCACCCAAAAAACATCATCCTTTGTGGCAAGACACTCAAATCCATGGCTTAACCCCATCTATAAACACCTCTAAATTAAATAGGATAACTTTTTATCCTATACTATATCATACATCAGGCGCACTATTTCCTTAGCTATTACTTTCTACACACATTACTCTACTTTTTCTTATACAATACTTTGACTACTCTATTGCTCTTCTTTTTTAGGTACATCTTTATAAGCAATAAGGAACATCTCACATCAATAAGCACAATATCCAATAGCATGTTAATATGCATACGATTCACCCCTAGGCTCTACCTCTTTTTCCTAGTTGTCACGCTTCACATTCTAATCACTTCACACGGCTACTTGTCCACTTGGCACGTTATCAGCTACACTCTTCTCTAGATCACAAGGTACGCATCTTCTATCTACTTTATGTTATAAAGTATCCACTCATTAGCATAAAGTGGGGGTAAATATAGACACAAAATCTATGTACTTGGGTACATTTCTAGGTCTTAAAGTATACTAATGTTTACATGATTCTTAAGTAAGAAAACTAGTGGTTGACAACTCCTTTTTAGCCTTTTTGGTTCCTTTATCTCTTGCACTTTATTGGATTTACACGTCTTATAGCTTTTTTTTCCACTTGACTGATTTATCTTTTGATGGCCTCAAACACTAGCACCTAGTTAGGACAGAAGCACCCAAGTGCTCATGTCTCTCATGGGTGCCCATGTGCCTCTCTTTTTTTCTTCTTACTCTTTTAGTTCCTTATTGATTATTGATCACCTTTTAACACTTTGAGTCAGCCTTTTAGTTGTGAATAATGAAATTCAAACAAGGGAATCATATATATACTTAGTTACTTCTTTTACATAAATGGCCTAGCACTATAAGCATTATCTATTACCACCTAATCTTGCACAAAGGCACGAGGGCACTATAAAGCATATATATATCACTTCTATAAAAGTGATGTATTGTTTTGCATATGTTACATCGGATGGGAGTTCATTCTATTCCATCACACACATTTTACATACTCGAGACAATCTATATATAGCAAGCTACCATCATACAACTTGCACAAGGGTAACCTAGGGCACGAATACACACACACACACACACACACACATACATCGAGAACTGCATGGAGTTTGAGATGTAGCATAGTGCTTGGTCATAAGTTCACTCTTTGGGTGACCTTTGGGGTCACTCTGAATCCCCATTCTTCATCTTTTTTTAGATTTGATGTGGTTTATGGGCATGTGCAGCTAGTCATTTATTTTTTAGGTTACAGGTACGACCAACGACCTAACAACGAAACCAGAGCAATAAAGGGTGAGTAAAAACAAAGACCTTCAAACCTAGAAAAGACCAAATTTTGAGCATCTGAGCAGACACAGGCACTGAGATCAGTCGTTAACGCATGGGGCACTCTTTCCCTCTTATGGGTACTTATGTCTTAAACATTCTTGGGTTTCTAAACCCTTAACGATCTATTTTGACATTGTTTCTAGCATGTTCTAGTAGATACATAGTCCCGATCACTGTCAGGTTATACATAATCAGCTAAGTCTTCATCCTTCTCTCATTTGTTTAAGGTTTTACATTCTTGGATGTTGCTTGCATATTGTGGTACTTAATCATCTAAATATCATTTATTATAGTAAGTTACTCTGAAAGTAGATTTAATTCAATTTAGGTTAAATCAGGTAGTAAGGAGTAATTAATCATCGTATTGAGCACTTGACTCTTATTGTTTGGTTTGGAGGTTTCCCCCTTAAAGTGGCTAAGCTATTATACTTGCATATTATGATCATTTATCTACAAATCAGTGTTATTTGGTGTTCTATTACTGTTGATATTTAGAATTATCCAAGTAATTTCATTACATCCTCCTCTAGATTCCATGATACACAATCTACCATCTTCATTCAACACGATGTCATGTACAAACCTCATTCAACACGCTATTGGTTAAAACTCTCTTCAGCTCTCCACAAGGTACGCTCTTATTTTCTACTTTATTCTATCAAATACTAATTCACCACCATAAAATGGGGAAAAATGTAGTCACAAAATTACGTACTTTTTATTTACATTACGTCTCTAAGTATTTCATTATATACATGATTCCTAAGCAAGAAAAATAGACATTAACAACACTTATTTTACTCTTTCATTACTTTTATCTTTCCTACACTCTTGTTATTTGTTTTTCCAGAATGACCGCTTTACTTTTGGATACTAAACTACATGTGACCCAACTCTATATTGGTTGTGACATCTTCTGAGCATCTCGAACACTACTTCCCATTAGGGACAAGAGTGCCCCAGGCACTACTGTCCCCTTTGGGAACTTTTGTCATTTTCCCTCATTTTCTTGATTTTAAATAGCCACATCATTTGGTGTCTGTTCTAGAGCCTCTTTTATCACTTTGGGTCAACTTTATAGTTTTTAATTATGAAATTCAAACAAGGGAATTGTATATATACACGACTTGCTATTATTGGGGGTTGGGTAATTGGGAGCTAATACTTACTATATATCACCTGGATAAGGATCAATACTCAAGGACTGCATTTGGGCTACATTATTCACTTAATAAGAAGGGTCATTTCTGAGTTCCATATCACACATTCTACCTTAGGGAAAAAAAATTTCTAACATGATATTTTTTGTGACTAACATAAGGGCAACTTAGTTTCAAGGGATACAATTCAAATCGCGCACTCAAAAGAACTACATAGATTCTAAAATGTAGTGCAACACTTGGTGACTATCACATTGGGGGTGACCGCTTAAGTCAGTCCGAGTCAAACATATACATTATTTATTTCATCTAATGTTTGTTTGAGATTTTTGTAGTTAGGGTTTTTTTATAGGAACAAGCATGATATAGGAACCCCATGACAGATCTAAAATAACAAACAATGAAAGGAAGGAACCAAGTTCAAACCCTAAAAAGATCAGAAGTGGAGTTGTTGTCAGGACACTAAGGCCTAGATCATACACTATCAAGTCTAAGGAATTCATGTCCTCCTATGGGTGCTCATGTCTAAATAATTCCCAGATCCCAATTTCTCAAACAAAGCTTGCACATTCCGGATCCATCATTCTCGGCCTATTTTCCAGCCCAGAATCAGGTCAGATATCCCGATACAAGTAAAATCATTCTTGTTATCCTATCTTGTATAATTGTTTGTATTTTACATGTTAGATATTATTTGTCACTATTATATTCATTTGATCATGGTCCTCTAATAAATATAAATATTTCTTTAAATCAAAGAGAACTTGATTTTTAAGGGTAGATTTTTTGCATAAGTACAATCAGTCCTTATACCACAATGCATCCCCCTTCAACACAATTTTTTTAAAGTGCTTAGATAATGTTGGAGTTTTTTAATGAGGTTTTAAATCTTTGTTTCATTCTTCCATTTGGATCTTTCCTGATCAATTCAATTTTCTCGTAGTATGGATATGGCATTTAATAAGGCCTTTATGGACTCATCTCTTCTAGATAGTGCATCGAATACCACACATTCTTTTCCTTTTTGTAAATGATCTCAAAGTCATATACTAAAATCTTAGTGACCCCTTTTTTTTGTTCTTTAGATGAGGGTCTTTGTTATAAGAAGTATTTCAAGCTGTCATGACTTGTCTTTGCCTTGAAATGATGACCCATGAGATATGGTCTCCACTATTTGAATACATGAAGAATAGCCATCATATCCTTCTCATATGTTGGTTTTTAGAGGTTCTTACCTTTGAATTGATGACTCTCAAATTTAATGGGATGACCATCTTGCATGACTATTATGTCTATGCGACATCCTGAAGCATCACATTCAACAATGAAGGTTTTGGAGAAATATGGGGTATCCAGAATTAGAGTGGTATGCATGGCCTTCTTTAGTGATTCGAATGCTTGGGTTTCTACCTCATTCTAATGAAAAGATTCTTTCTTCAATAAGGATGTGATTGGTGCTACAATTCTCATTAACAACACTTATTTTACTCTTTCATTGCTTTTATCTTTCCCACACTCTTATTATTTGATTTTTCTTGAATGATCACTTTACTTTTGGACACTAGACAACATGTGACCCAACTCTGTATTGACTTTATATCTTCTAAGAATCCTACACTACCACCCATTAGGGACATGAGTGCCCCAAGCATTATTGTCCCCTCTGGGTGATTTTGTCCCTTTTCCTCCTTTTCTTGATTTTGAATTGCCACATCATTTGGTATCTTTTCTAGAGTCTCTTTCATCACTTTGGGTTGGATTTTTAGTTGTTAATGACAAAATTCAAACAAGGGAATCATATATATACATGAATTACTCACCACTATTAGGGGTTGGAAAAATTGGGGCTAATATTTACTATCTACTACTTGGGTAAAGAGAAACATTCAAAGACTGCATTTGGGTTGCATCATTCATTGCATAGGAAGGGACATTTCTAAATTCCATCTCACACATTCATCTTGGGGAAAATTTAGTTGTATCTTGTTATCTTGGTGTGACTAGCACATAGGGGAGTGACCTAACTTCAAGGGACACACACACACACACACACAAGTGCACTCACAATCACACACACACAAGAACTACATACACAGTCTACAATACATAGTGCAAACACTCAGCATGAAAATCACATTGGGGTGACCACCGAGGTCAGTCTGACTCAAGCATATGCATTATTTATTTCATCTAATGTTTTCTTGAGCTTTGTGCAGGTAGCTAGGGTTTTTTTGTAGGTACATATGTGACGACATGAACCCTTACAATGAAGTGGATGTGACAAACAATGAAAGGAAGAAGACTAAGTTGACGGCTAAAAGAATACCAAACACTTAGAAAACTAGCTATTACAGGAGAACTACTGCCCAGATCAGACACTAATAACACCTGGGAAGTCTTGTCCTCTATGGGTGCTCCTATCCGAAGAAGTCTCCAGATCTCAGTTTTCTTCAGATAGAGCTCACACAGTCATAGATCTAGTCTGTTCCAATTAATTTCCAGCCCAGAATTAGTCCAGATCTCCAGATATAAGCTAAGTCACTCTTATCTCCTATCTTGCACACTTACTTATACTTTTCATGCTAGATCTTTTTTGTTATTTTATATTCATTTGATCTCATTCCTCTGATAAATATTTTAAATTTCTTTAAATCATTTGGTGAACTTGATCCCTTGCATGCTCTTTAACGAATCCATTCTTCTCCAAACCCAAACCCTAGTTGTATTAGGGTTCATATATACATCTTATCTTCATGATCCAAACCTAATTTTCATCTATCACTTGTCATAAATCAGATCTACAAAAAAAATCATAAAGGTTTCATGTTTCATCCTACCCTTTGGGTCACTTTTTAAAGCTCCCTAATTTTAAAACACCTTTTGTTTCATATCTCAAGAAAAATAACTCTATTTTCAAATTCCTTTGAGTTATTTTTAGAATTTACATATGTAACAAAAACCTCTTTTTGTTTGCCCTAATTTTTTGCACAATTTTCAAAAATTCAAAATTACAGTTTTTGGTAATTAAGGCATAATTTGAAAAATACACACTTTTGAGAAAATCCCTTAGAGGTTTTTATTTTATATCATTAGATTCAAAAAAGACTCTTTTTGTTTTATAAAGATAAAATAATATTTTTAGATATGGTGGTTTTATTCATTTTATGACAGTTACTTTTTTATCAACATCACTTTCAATACAAATCTATTTGTCTATTTGGCTTGCTTGTGTCAAATTATTTTATGGCTTACCATATAATTGATGACAATGCTTCTCCATTGCTATATTCAGGTTCAAATTCATAATGTGCTTGCTAAGCATGCTTTAGTTGATATTGGATATGATTTTAATATATGCAATATTTCCTTTCTCCATCAAATAGGATTTTTCATTGTTGATCTAACTCCATCTACTCTATGTATCCATGTCTTTAATAACACACCTAAGCAAGTGTTGGGAGAAATCAACTCTACCCATTACTATAGGCCCTTGCACTCTTAATGTTCTATTTCATATTTATGCCTCATAATCTCAATTATAATATCCTTTTAGGCCATCCTTGGTTACATACTATGCATGCAACTCTTTCTACCCATGCCATAGCACACATTGCCCTTGCAACACCTTCTTCCATGGATAATGCTACAATAGATTCCACACATCATGTTGATACTCTTTGTTATATCCCTCTCATACATGATGATGAAGTTACTACTTACATTGCACATCATTCTTCTTGATGGACTACTGTGCTACTGATTTACATGATCAACATTTCTATTAGACACCCATGATACTCATCCCCTTATGTCTCACTCTCGATGCACTTCTACTGATCATATGCTTAGTGATTCTAATGTTACATCCTCTGTTACACCTTCCTCATCACAAGTTAGAACACATTGTGTTGATTTGATTCATGATTCCTATTGATTCACTCACTTTTCAAACTTTTATACATGACTCATATGTTATCCCTCATCTTGTTGCATCCATGGGGGAAATCAATTCCCCTCTTTTACATTTATGTCTATGATCATAGAGGCTAGTTCATAAAACTTTAATGCTTCCAATCTTCCTCAAATTGTACCTTTTCTTATAATGAGTCTTGTATCTCTCCCTCCATTGTTTGTGTTGATACTAATGAGCCTCATAGCACTACATATGTTACACATCTTTTGACTCACACATTTATCTTTATGTTTGCACTTACTATTTCCATTATTTCTAGCAAGCCCAATGTTCCACCTATTCTAGTTTCTTCTACTAGCCATATTACTTATTGTGTATGTCATTGCATTTACTCCTCATACATTTGGGATCTTAGACTCCATAGGGTTTTCCCCTCACTATGTTGACATTGTTCCTTGGTAGCTCTCATGTTTCCCAAATTGCACTTATTACTTACCAATGTTCCACCTATTCTAGTTTCTCCACATGCATGACACAATCCTATTCCACATGTTATGATACATGCACTTTCACATGACACTAGGTCTTTGGATCATGTTCACATGTATACTTCCATCACACTAGTAGATAGTGGGCCCTTCTCCCCTATCCTCATTGGATAGATCATTGTGGCATTCACATTTGGGGGCATATTCTCCCCCCTCGCTACTCGATGATGCACTCTTGTTCTAGGTCTAAACATGACTGTTGAGGGTGCATTTACTTACATGGACCTCACTTTGCACACATACACTAGGGGAAACCTTGCTCCCCTCTTCTAGTTGTTTTGTTTCATGTTCACATATTTACAAAAAAAATCAAAAATACTAGCTTAGATCTTGATTGGATGTATCCTTGCTTGCTCATTCTATTCTATGTTGCATCACTACTTATCATGTTACTTGGGTTCATAGTATATTTATCATTTTTCCATACACACATGCACGTTCACATGGTACTTTTTGAGGTGAATGCAGATCACTTATAGGTTTCTACATGATGTATGATGTTTGGCACTATACCATACCAGTCCCACTGAGGCTCCTGGGGCATCTACCTTTCCTATTTTCTCTATATTCATGTTCTATCATTACAATATCTACTACTTTCATTCCTATTTCCCGTTGTATACATTTTGGCATATATCAATATTTCTAACATGCTAATGGGTGCTTCATGTGTAACATTTGTATTGTAGGCCTACTTCCGATCATGGTTCTCTGATTTGCTTATATCTTGTCTTCCTTGCTTGTGTCTTGATTATCATTATTTTTGGGTTATGCCCTATGTTCATTTCTTGTTTTCTTGTATCACCTTGAAGGCCTTAATTGTCTTGCAACATCCTGAGTGGTGTCCCATGTATTCAACCAGCTACTCATTATGTCTTTTGCAATGTTATTGTGCATGTTTTGACTTATTTCTATTACATCATGTATACTTATTTTATGACTAACACTTTTGGCTAGCCTTTTTCCCATTATTTGCATACCATGCCATGGTTGTTACCATGTGTATTCCTTATTCCCCTTGTAGGAGTTCCATTTTATATGTGCACATCAGTTTCAGCTTTCCTTGTTTGTGAAATGCTCACCTCACCTTTGTCCATCTCATCACACCCCAAATGAGTGGGGGAAATAATCAGGTGACTATTTCACCCTCTCAGTAGTTCACAAACCAAATACATAAATGATACATAGAAAATTAGGTACATAGAAGCTAAGAAACAGGTTCAAAATCAGAATTGGGCCTAAAATTAGTCCAGGAAAAAAGCATCCCAACACAAACAGGATCAATGGGCACTAGTGTCCCACCTGGGCATTCCTATCTTGGGGCAGAAACAATTACAATACAAAATCAATAGGTTCTCAGTGACAATATTTTCCAATTTCCAGAAACACATGCTCAGTTACAAGTTACTATCAAGAACAACAGTAGCACGTTAACACACTTAATGTGCAATAAAACTAATTACTTCATATGGCTCAATGACCATTTTCTATTGGGTTTGTGACCATCTGCAGTGGCACTTATCCATGGGGAAGTGATAAGGGTTGGAGATAAAATTTTTCTCTCACGCACTCTCCCAATACTCTTCCCTTGGTGACAGGACACCTAAATCTGAAGTTTAGTAGATGCTCAAATAGAATTTTAGATCCAAATACTCTTCCGAAGTTTAGTGACAAGACGCTCAAATCCAAAGTTTAGCAATAGGACACTCAAATCCTGAAGTTTGGCGACAAGAAGCCCAAATCCTTAGTACTATTCCAACCATCTCCAAGGTAAAAAACATACATGAACAATTCTATCTCTTCTCTCATGGCACACATGTGTATTCTACGCCTTGATTCACTTATTTTTCAATACACATTTCTATTTTGACATGTACTAAGTTAAAGTTCAATTTCATTTATCATGAGCATTGACTACACTTATTTTCTTTTGCAGGTCCTACCTTACTCCGACAAAAAAGGGAACACAAAATGGAACAAGGAACAATCTCAAGCACAATGATGCTCCGACAAAGACAATATCCAAGGAACACACACGTACATCAACTTCTACTATGCATGACAAGGTCACCCTAGGATCCTTATCCTCTTCTTAGATTCCATGATGCACATTTCACAATCTCCATTCGACACGATATCAAACATATTTCTCATTCGGCACATGCTATTAGTTACAACTCCCTTCGAACTCTCCACAAGGTACACTCTTCTTATCTACTTTATGCTACCAAATATTCATTCACCAACATAAAGTGGGGGAAAATGTAGTCATGAAATCACACACTTTCTACTTACATCAGTGCCTCTAGGTATGTCATTATATGCATGATTCCTAAGTAAGAAACTAAACATTAACAACACTTATTTTGCTCTTTCATTGCTTTTATCTTATCCTACACTCTTATTATTTGCTTTTTGGAATGATCACTTTACTTTTGGACACTAGATGACATGTGACCAGCTATTTGTATTGACCGTTATATCTTCCAAGCATCCTGATTCACTACCGCCCATTAGGGACAAGAGCGCCTCAGGTGTTACTGTCCACTTTGGGTGCTTTTGTCCCTTTCCCTCCTTTTTTGATTTTGAATTGCCACATCATTTGGTATCTTTCTAGAGTCTCTTTTATCACTTTGGGTCTGACTTTTCAATTGTTAATGATGAAATTCAAACAAGGGAATCATATAAATACATGACTTACTCACTACTTATTAGGGGAGGACAATTTGGGGCTAATACTTACTATCTACTACTTGGGCAAAGAGAAACATTCAAAGACTACATTTGGGATACATAATTCATTATTTAGGAAGGGAAATTTCTAAATTCCATCTCACACATTCATCTTGGGGGAAAAATAGTTGTAGCTCATGTTATCTTGGTGCAATAACACAAGGGCAACCTAGCTTCAAGGGACACAATTCCAATCACACACACACACTAGAACTACATAGAGTCTGAAATGTAGTGCAATGTTATGTGACAATCACATCAGGGTGACCATCAAGGTCGGTATAATTCAACCATATGTATTATTTATTCCATCTAATGTTTGTCTTGAGATTTGTGCATATATATAGGGTTTTTTTTGTAGGTACATGTGTGACACATGAACCCTACAACTAAGTGGATGCAACAAACAACAAAAGGAAGAAGCTAAGTTCAAACCCTAAGAAGATAAAAAGTAGAGTTGTTGCATGGACATTTTCTATACTAGACACAAGTGCCTGGGGGTAGTCATGTCCTACTGCATGGTGCACTCTGTATCGAAGAAGTATCATATCTCAATTTTCTATATAGAGCTCACACAATCCAAATCCATCCTATTCCAATCAATTTCTAGCCCATGATTAGTCCAAATCTCCCAGTATAAGATAAGTCATTATTATCTCCTATCTTGCATATTGACATGTACTTTGCAAGCTAAATATTATTTGTTATTGCTATATTCATTTGATCTCGGTCCTTTGATAAAGACTTAAGTTTATTTATATCACAAAATTATACAAAAATGGTTGGGAGATTGAATTCATCAAATTATGAAAAGTAGATGGTGCAATTGTAAGGCCAAATGGCATTACAAGAAATTCATAGTGGATCTTGTGTGTCTTAAATGTTTATTTATGAATATATTCCTCATAAATTCTTATTTGATGATATAATGATTGAAGATCTAATTTTGTAAAATAAACAACACCATGTAATTCCTCTAGCTCTTCAATGACAAGAATATGATATTTATCTTTCACTGTTTATTTTTTGAGCTACCTATAGTCTAGACACATGTGCCAACCTTCATCCCTCTTTTTGAGCATCATGACCAGAGAAGAGTAAGAACTTTGACTGTGGCGAATAATACCTACTTCCATAATCTCTTATATCATCTTCTCAATCTCACTCTTTTGAAGATAAGGATACCTATAAGGTCGAATGTTGAGTGGTTGGATTCCTGATACTAGCTAAATAATATGATCATTATCTCTTTTAGGTGGTAACCCTTTTGGTATATCCCTAAACACAAATGAATGCTCATTAATAATTTATTGTAGATCTAATGGTATAGGGTCTTTTGATGGTTGATCTTCCATTGAGAATAATAATTCCACAAACCCATCTACACCCTTCCTAAGAATTTTTTACATTTGATAAGAACTTACCAACTATAGAGCTTTAGCCTTCATCCCATATAGCTTATAAGTGCTTCCTTCATAATGGAACCACATGAACAAATCTTGTAATTTTATCCCTATTTTTTCCAAAGTATAAGCCATTAGACCCCAACAAAATGTTTGATCCTCCTATTGAAATGGAATACATGGGGCCCCTCTAGCAATTAATCTCCTATAGATAACTTAATCTTGCGGAATTTTCCTGAATAACTAACTTTATCTCCATCTACAACCATGACCTAAAATTCTGGTGTTGGATAAATAAAACAATTTAAGTGTATGGCCAACTTATGATTGATGAAGTTATGAGTACTTCCTGAGTCAATTAATATTATCACCCTTTACTTCTTCACGAACCTAACAACCTTGAGTGTTTGTGGGGTTTTAATTCTTAAAATGGCATGACAAGAGATAGTTGGTTGAGATTCTTCAACCTCGATCTTGGGAACCTCTTCCTCTACATCATTTGTTTCCTCCTCATCTTATTCCTCATTAGGACCCTCAATGTAGAATAACTTCTTCTCGTGACATTTATATCCTTCGATCCACTTCATATCACAGTTGTAACATAGGCCTTTTACTTGTTTTTCTTAGATTTGTTGAGGAGCCACTCATGTCAATTGGGTAAAAGATGGTGCTAGATTTGTGAGCTCCTTGTGATTAGAGAAGGTCCATTTCTTTACCATATCTCTTTCCTCCACAAGTCAAGAAATGATCATGGATTATGATATTGACCTTGTATTAATAAGGTGGATTGTCATGTTGAATGTTATCCTTGAGTCCACTCAATAAGAGATTATTTAGATGATCCTATGAGATTTCATTCAATCGTTAGGATAAATTTTGGAACTATTGGATATAATTCTTGACTTAACTTATCTATCATTTCTTGGCTATCTGGTTAAAATAGTTCTCTATAACACTATTACTATAGTGTTTTTTGGAGCCCATTAGTGAACATAGACTAGGTAATAGAGAGCCCTTCTTTTTCTTTTGATCACACATCCATCTATACCAGATGAATTGTTTTGGTTCTAAGTGCAACGTTTGCCATTACCACCTTTTGTCCATTTGGGACTTGATGTAAATTAAAGAAATTCTCTATTTAGTTGAACCAGATGATAAGATAATTCATATTGAACTTGAAAATCTCCACTTTTGGAATAATGTTACACCATTGGTTATAATATCCATAAATATATGTAAAGAATGAAACGTGACTTTTCCCCAAATTAAAATCCAACTTATATTAGCTAAACACAAACTTTAACTCGACCAAAAAATGCTAAATCTTGACCAAAATTTGATTTGTGGAAATCTGCTACATTTTTAAATAGATAATTTATTTAAATTAGCAAGCTCAAATCTTTTATAGTCATAATTTATTGAATAAAATAGTAAACTACCTTTAAAATCTATTACTACGTTTGAAACAAGATTAATTAAGCCTTTAAACATGATTAAAATTAATGTATGGCCCTCAGGCTTACAAAAATAAATCAAATATCAAATAATTTCAGGTCCAGACGGATTAATGAAAGAAAAGGACAAAGACAAGTAGCAATAATTCATTGGAATGGCTACTTAAGTCTGACACTACAAAATAAGACACGTGGGACCTCCTTAGTAGATCACATTTCGAAGAATCAATAATTTTTTACCAAGGTTACATTGCTACGAAGACTACATATATGTGGCTCTTTCTTATTCATTCGCACTTCACAGTGCAGGATAACTGACAAAAGAACATTTAATAACAAGACATACCATTGAAAAAAAAATTATATGTGGAGGCACCTAAATGGCTCACTTTTCACATACTGATAATGTACTTATAAGGAAAAACCATAAGCGAAAGAAACATGGACAAATTCTATTGGTTCACATTCTGACAAACTTGACAAGGAACTGACACCATGAAAATCGGTGGCTCAATCTTATTTTTTCAGGTTTCATATATGTCAGAATACAAGATTTGCAAAGAACATAAAGTGTTGTCATTGGTTTACACTTCACAAATGCATAGAATCCTGACAAAATCCTAACATTACGAAAGTCAAATGTCGTATTCTCATTGGTTAAATCCTTCACAATAGTCAGTTAATCTGACAAGACATTAACACATGGACTTCTCTGATTGGACAAAGCTTCACAAAAGCATAAAAGTATCTTAGCAAACCCCGACACGTGGAACATTTTTATTGGCTCAATGTTCACAATTATATATTACATTGTGTCGAGTGGATTTAGAACATAGGATTAACCATTTCTAAAGGAACTTTCTGTTAGGAAATAAAGGGATAAAATATGTGGAATAATCCCTCACAAAATCGCAACAGTAGAAACTAATATGCAGAAATTATTACAGATCTCAAATAAAATTGCAGAATAAAATAACACAACACAAAGAGACAGTATTTAACGTGGTTCACCCAATTTGGGCTACGTCCACCAAGAATCACTTGCTCAGATTTTATTACAAGCCACCGCTCTCTCAATACAATACCTAGATCCATTTGGAGCTATGCTCAACAAACTCTATAGAATTCACACCCCGAATTCAAAACAAATCTGCAATACATTTGCTTGTACATCTATCATATGCATAAGACCATATAAATAGACAACTGCTTAAGCAGTTTTACAAAACCGTGGGTATCAAAACCATGGGCAAAACCCGTCCCATAAACCTATGGGTCAAAAAACTCACCCATATGAGAAGAGCAACGTTTCCCGATATGTTGGGTGCATTTTTTGAGGCCAAAAAAATTTACGCCTAAAAAAAAAATTCGGAGGCTACGCCCCCGAACCCCCGATGAGGATACATGAAAAGTGTACAGTACTCTTAATGTACAGTCTTCAACACTTTCAACACATGAAAACAGGGTCCACAACCTAACAATCTCCCACTTGAAGACTAGTTTTCCCTCTGAGCAAGCTTCTCAACCCTTCACTGTCATCCGTGAAGGCCAACCAAAGCTGAACATAGCTTTATTTTATCCCTTGTGACCACCTTGGTCATCATGTCTGCAGGATTCTGACTGGTATGAATCTTCTCCAACTTCAACTTATCTTCCTCCAAAGCTGTCTTGATGAAGTGATATCTCAACTGTATATGCTTCATCCTGGAGTGGAAAGCAAAGTTATTAGCTAGGTGTATAGCACTCTGACTATCACTATGCAGCTTACATTCCTCCTGCTTATACCCCAACTCCTCAAGCAATTGTTGTAACCAAATCATATCTTTGCTTGCCTCTATTGTAGCAACATACTCAGCCTCCATGGTTGACCAAGCCACCAGCTTCTGTAGTCGTGAAATCCAGCTCACTGCTGTCCCACCTACAGTGTAAATATAACCTGTCGTGCTCCTCCTGCTGTCTACATCTCCAACCATGTATGAATCTACATAACCACGTAAAGTGGTGTCTGATCCACTGTAGCACAAAACTACCCCTATGGTTCCTCTCAAATACCGAAGGATCCACTTTACTGCTTGTCAATGCTCTTTACCTGGATCACTCATAAATCTACTCATAGCTCCCACTGCATGGGCAATATCAAGCCTAGTGCACACCATAGCATACATCAAATTGCCAACCGCTGATGAGTAAGGTACCTTGGACATTTGGTTTCTTTCCCGCTCTATCTTGGGACACTGCTCCTTTGATAACTTAAAATGGCCTACCAAAGGAGTCCCCAGCCGGTTTAGCATCCTACATGTTAAACCTATCCAATACCTTCTTAATGTACTCTTCCTGAGATTAAAGTCAGCTTCCATTCCTTCCTATCTCAATTTATCCTCATACCAAGGATTTGTTTGGCTACCCCCAAATCCTTCATATCAAAGGATTCACTTAGCTGTTTCTTGAGTACTTTTATTTCTTGCATGTTTTTACCTACAACCAACATGTCATCAACATAAAAACATAGAATAATATAACTTCCATCCTCAAATTTCTTTGTATACACGCAATGGTCAGAATGACCATCTAATATAACCTTGCTCCATCATGAAGCTATCAAGCTTCTTATACCATTGACGTGGAGCTTGTTTCAGGCCATACAAGTTCTTCTTCAGTTTACACACCATCTCCTCTTTACCTTTGACTTCATATCCTTCTGGCTACTACATATATAGCTCCTCCTCCAAATCACCATGGAGAAATGCATTCTTTACATCTAACTGTTCTAAGTGCAAGTCTTCTGCTGTCACTATTCCAAGAATAGTTCTGATAGAAAGTCATTTTTACTACAGGAGAAAAAATCTCATCAAAGTCTATACCTTGTTTCTGTGCAAACCCCCTTGACCACCAACCAGAGCCTTATATCTTTTCTTTTCTCCTTCTTCATCTTTAACTTTGTACACCCACTTATTCTGCAATGCTCTTTTGCCTTCTAGTAGCTTCACCAAATCCCAATTCTGGTTCTCCATTTGAGACTTCTTCTCCTCATCCATGTCTTGCTCCCACTTCTTACTGGCATCTACCTGCATTGCTTCATCAAAGCTCTTTGGCTCTCCACTATCAGTGAGTAATAAATAATAAAGAGAAGGAGAAAAACGTTCAGGTTCTTTTCTTACCCTAGAAGACCTCCTCACTGTAGGAGTTTGGTGTTCCTGTTGAGTAGGTTCCTGAACTGATTTCATGGGTCACTATCCCATCCAGAAGATCCTCTACCACTACATATTATTTCTTGGGATTCTTCCCTGTTTTCCTGCAACTATTGCTTATACATTACTTTATCATTAAAGACCACATTCCTAGACCGAATGATTTTCTTTTCCTTAATACTCCAACATTTAAATCCAAAGTCATCACCACCATAACCAATAAAAGTGTATTTTTCTGATTTGGCCTCTAGCTTGGTCATATCATCCTTGTCAATATGAACAAACACCTGACATCCAAAGACTCTAAGAAATGAGTAATCAACTTTCTTACCATACCATAGCCTCCTCAGGTATGCCTCCATCCAAGGCACTTGAGGGTCCTCTATTTTATCAAGTACACAGCTGTGCTCACCGCTTCTACCCAAAAATAAAGAGGGTAGTCCTGCATGTATCCTCATGTTCCTAGCACATTCCATTATTTTTCTATTCATCCTTTTTGATACACCCATTCTGCTGTGCGGAGTTCTTGGAACTATCTTTTGCCTGTAGATTCCATTCTTAGAACAATAATCATCAAATTCATTGTTGCAATTACTCCCCCTCCATTATCTGACCTGAGACATTTTAACATAAGACCTATTTCATTCTCTACCAAGGCTTTCCATTTAACAAAAGTATCAAATACATCAGATTTGTTTCTAATACAATAAACCCAAACTTTCCTTGTTACATCATCAATAAAAGTAACATAATAAATTGAGCTCCCAAGAGATGATACCTGAGCTGGCCCCCACAGATCAGAATGTACCAACTCTAACTTACTCTCTTTCTTTGTATGTCCAACCTTGAGAAACCTTACTCACTTATATTTCCCATATATGCAATTCTCACAGAAATCTAAACATAGTTTCTGTATATCCAAGAAAATTCTTCTTTATGATGTCCATGCCCTTATGGCTCATATGACCGAGCCTATAGTGCCATAATGTTGTCATCTGCATCTGAAGCCACAAGATTACAATCATTTAGTACTATCAGTGGTTAAATACAAGGTTCCAACCTTCTTACCTCTTGCCACAACAAGAGCACCCTTGGTAACCTTCCAAGAGTTAGCTGTAAATATCACAGTACAACCATCACTTCCCAACTACCCTGCCGATATCAAATTTCATCTTAATGTAGGCACATGTCTGACATCCTTCAATAGCAAAGTATTCCCATTCTACATCTTAACCTAAACAGAACTTTTTCTAACTATGCTACAAGGCTCACCATCACCAAGAAAAACATGCCCAAAATCTCCTTGAACATAATCAACAAAATAATGCCTATGTGGAGAAGCATGGAAAAAAGCTCGTGAATCTAAAACCCAAGATTCAGTAATATTGTGCAAAGAGAGAATCAAAGCATCCTGACATACATTACCCATTGCCACATTTGCCTCCTTGTTTTCTTCCTGTTGTTTCTTCTTATCCCGAAGCTCCCAACAGTCCTTCTTTGCATGCCCAAGCTTTCCACAATTCCAGCATACAATCTTGTTCTTGGATTTTGACCTTGCCCGATCTTTTGATTTTCCATGGTTTCCTCTATTCTTCTGTCTCCCTCTAGTTTCCACTGTCAAAGCATTCCCTGAAGTAGAAGATTCCCCCAGAGATTTTTCTTCACATTTCCTCACTTAGAATCACCCCTACAACATCCTCAAACTTCAACTTTGAGTTATCTGGGACCAAGTTACTTACCGCCATTACCAGGCTATTCCAACTCTCAAGTAAATAGCACAGAATTAATAAAGCCCTAACTTCTTCATCAAATTCTATTGTAACCAAAGCTATCATATTCACAACCGTATTGAAATCATTTAAATGATCTGCTGCTGCACTATTCTCAGACATCTTCATATTAAACAACTTTTTCATTAAAAATATCTTTGTTAGAGGCAGAGGATTTTTCATACAACTTCCCTAATGCATCCATTAGATCTTTTGTAGTCCTTTTCCTTTGAAACATTAAATAATACAGAAGATGCAAGACACAGCCAGATTATCCCAAGTGCCTTCCTATCCAGCAAATCCCATTCTGCATCTGTCATACTCGAGGGTTTGTTCACCTTCTCAACAACGGAGTATAAAGATCCTTTTGATAAAGGTAATCTTCCATCTGCATCTTCCAAAGACTGAAATTTTTCCCGTTGAATTTATCAACCCTAGATCTTTCATCATCTGCCACAGCTCCCACTCAGGCTAAAAACTTTCCCTGTGATTCAACACTTTATCAAACCAGGCTCTGATACCAATTGTTAGGAAATAAAGCGATAAAATATGTAGAATAATCCCTCACAGAATCACAACAGTAGAAACTAATATGCAGAAATTATTACAGATCTTAAATAAAATTACAGAATAAAATAACACCAACACAAAGAGACAGTATTTAACGTGGTTCACCCAATTTAGGCTATGTCCACCAAGAATCACTTGCTCAGATTTTATTACAAGCCACCACTCTCTCAATACAATACCCAGATCCATTTGGAGCTATGCTCAACAAACTCTACAGAATTCACACCCGAATTGAAAACACATCTGCAATACATTTGCTTGTACATTCTATCATATGCATAAGACCATATAAATAGACAACTGCTTAAGCAGTTTTAACAAAACCATGGGTATTAAAACCATGGGGAAAAACTCGTCTCATAAACCTATGGGTCAAAAAACTCACCCATATGAGAAGACCACGTTTCCCGATATGTCGAGTGCATTTTTCAGAGGCTAAAAAAAAATTTATGCCTAAAAAAAAATTTCGGGGGGTTGTGCCCCCGAACCCCAGTGAGGATACATGAAAAGTGTTATAGTACTCTTAGTGTACAGCCTTCAACACTTTCACACATGAAAACAGGGTCCACAACCTAAGACTTTCAGATCGAAGGCTCAAAAACAAGAAATACGACTGTGAAATATAGAAAACACAACATAACGACTATAAAATACAAAAGATTTATAATTTAGCTGAAATACCATTAAATTTACAAGATTTTTCCTTAATTATGATAAAATACATCAATACAAGATTATTCTATATTAAATCATACAAAATATTTGAAAATAACAGACATACATATCCAATATTACGTATTTTATTAACCTAATTCTGAAAATTCATTGTTTTTACCAAATAATTGTGTATTTTCACAGTATACATAGCACAATAGACAGAATACATTCATTTTCTCACTCTTTCAAATAAACAAAAGAATCAACTTCTTACTATTAGCTTTTACATAATTACAAAGATAATTGTACAGTTTACAAAGAGAATACTTATATGAATCAATGGATACGAAATCTCAATGTTGAGATAAGACAAGGATCTAGAATTCTAATTCCAAAATTCCAACACAAAGAGAGAGAAAACTAATAAGGAATTCTTAATACCAAATTCCCAATTAATCCACAAGTTTACATACACCAGACTGTGGCCTCTTATGAGAGGAAAATACTATACACTATGTATATGTTCACCTTGCCCTAGTCTATGAACCATCTGGGGTTATACTCTGTACCCCCAGTTAGGACACCGTTGATGATCCTCTCTCTTTCCCACCTCCTGTATGTAACCTAGTCAACATTGGAATTAATTCCACTAACTAAATCACAAATTCCATAAGACTTTTTTCACAATTGTTCTCTTTCTCAAAAGCACAAGCTTAATTCCTTGTCTCACGTTCCTTTGTTTTCTCCTTCCCTTTGTTTGTCATATTTATATCTCTTTTATAATACATCACAGGTGGTTACTGTTGGTAGCTCAAACCTGCACCCACGTCTCAGATCTTTGGAGGGCCGAGGTGTTTGAGAACACAATGGAACCGTCCCCAAGTAGTGGGGACCTTGTGTGCTTGGGACAGATCTCTAGAGAAGGTCGGTTCCTCTATCTATTTCTACTGCTACTGCTACTCCTAGTGCTGGAAGGAAAAACTAAGCTAATAATGCCAAGGAACCAGGGATAGAAGGATAACATGAAAGGAAATTACACTAAAAGGAGATAGCACTATAAAATAGGGATGAACACTATATATTCGGAGTGGAAATGATAGGAAATGTGTGAAAGGAGGCTAGGCTATGAGTATCACAGCTAAACACGTATTTACTAGATAATTCTCATGGAACATAACTAAATAAGGAACTGCAAGGGATGTGAAATGGCACAACCAGCACATAACACAAAAGAAAAGGAAAGAAGAAGGAATGCAAACTCATTAGGACAGATAATAGTCACTAAACAATGTTATTATTACTTCCAGAAAGGAACAATGCTATTACAGTGCTGAAGGAGGTTGATATCCACATGCGTGAGCCAGATCTAGAGGTCTGCAACTCAAAATATAAAAAATATGAAGTCCCTTAGCAAAATGCATAAGGATCTAGAGTGTCCAACATAACAAATGAGCCTAGCTCTTACATTTATAGATGAATCTGTAGAAGGAGAAGAGAAGGAGGGAAAACCCGAATTCAAAATATGACCACCAACAAGAGGCATTCAATACCTACAAATCTTCCTAGAGATCTATGAAATACACTTCCCCAAGCATGTTTGGCATGTTGAAGAAGGAAGGAGGGTAGATCATATCAAATCAGGTGATTGGAGCAATCAAATCTACTCATCAATGCTCAAAGAGATGTTTTACCATTTATCACATACCAGATCCACCAAGAATTTGAATTTGAATGTCTAGCACTATAGCTGATGTTAGTAGCTCTCTGAAAGTCTAGGCACGTGCCAATTTGAGCTTAGTATAAAAATATATGGTTGTCATAAGATGTTAGAGTCGTCGGTGCACGCAAAACACATGGTGTGTGCGGATTGGCTGAAATGATGGCCAACTATGTGAATATTTTCCATTTCTGCCATGTTTCAATCATTGATTTTTTGTAAGGATTTGGTGCCCTATTAGCGCTTGACTGGTTACACACGGCACACTCAATCATGTCAGAAGATGACTTGACACAGAAGGGTGCAAAGGAGGGTGCGAGGGAAGGACGTGCAGAAGAAGAAAGCACAGATGAACGTATGCGTGACACGCATGGGGAAATGAGGAAAACTGGTGAGCATAGAATGCATGCTGAAGGTGTAACCATTACAAAGTGATGGGCGTGGTGCGCAAGAGGGCCAGGGACTTAGTTAATTGAAGAAAGTGTGAGACAAGCATAGGGTGAGAGAAGTTTCTTAGGAATAAAGTGAATGCACAAAAGGTGGGCGCGAGGGAGGAGTGGAACAAAGAGGAAAAGGAAAATGGAAGGAGATAATTAGAAAGTGCGTAGGGGCACTTGAGGAAAAGAAGGGGCGCTAAGGGGGAAACTATAACCAAGGGGTTGTGCCAATTGAACTTGAGTGTGCACAGCCTTCAATGACGGAACTGAGAACTAGAATGTGTATGCAAATTATCCAAATCATTGGGAGAGATATTTGGATAATAGTTACAAACCAACATAATGGTTCTCACACCTTTTCATAAGTCAAATTAAGCATCTTTAATCAAATGTTCAGGATATTCATCTGTTTAGTTAGCCAATAGTTTTATCTTTATAAAGAATCTTATCTTAAACTTGTATTAACAAGCCTCAAACTAAACTTGTCTTTAGAAATCTGACAACTCTTCATTACTTATATTGATTCGTGGATTTAGTCACATAACATTTATCTCCCCCCTTGAATCAGCTATGTGTCCTTAGTAGTGTCAAGTCTATTCTGAAAATCACATAACAAAACACAAGTCATTAGTCAAACAGATCATGATATTGTTCCTTAAGATAATCTTCTCTTTCCCAAGTAGCGCTATCCACATCACAAGAGGACCATTTTAATTTTATTTCTTTAATTTCTCTATTTCTAAGTTTCCTAGTCCTAGTTTTACAAAATCATTTCTGGTTCATTTTGAAACTCACAAGTAGATTCTACAGCTATGTTTTTCCAATCCACAACATGTTTATCATCAAAAAACATATCTTTTCAACAAACTAACATGAAAAACATTATGAATTCCTAGACAACTCAGAAGGTAAATCAAGTCTATAAGCAAGATTTCATATTCTTTCAATGATTTCAAAAGGTCCACAATAACGAGGAGCTAACTTAGCATATTTTCCTAACTTCAAAGAACCCCTTTTTGGTTTAAACTTTCAAAAACACTTTATCACCTACAACAAACTCTCTAACAGACCTTTTAGAATCAGTAAACTGTTTATGTCTATCCTGAGCAGCTTTCATATTTTGTTTTGCCTTATGATTTCTTCCATTTCTTTTACATTGCCATTACCATACCAGGATCTATGCTCGATATTAGACCAGGAAATAGGGGGTACGCAATTTCTACCATAAGTAGCCTCCAAAAGGATTCATCTTAGTAGAAGTATGATAACCTTGATTGTAAGAAAATTCAATCAAGTGTAAATATTGCTCCCAGTTTCTAGGTTTATCCCTAATATACATCCTAAGCATGTCCTCTAAAATTCTATTAATCCTTTCAGTTTGGCCATCAGACTCAGGATGATATACCGTGCTAAAGTTTAAACTAGTACCCAACTCATCAAACAAAGATCTCCAAAAAGAAGAAGTAAATCTAGGATCTCTATCAGTAACAAGATTTTTAGGAATGTCATGCAGATAAAAATATCTCTTTGGAAAATAAATGATCTACATTAGAAGCAAATGACTTAATTTTAGTAGGAAGAAAATAAGCCATCTTAGTCAATCTATCAACAACAACAAGAATAGAATCATGTCCATTCCTAATCTTAGACAAACCAGTAATAAAATCCATATTAACAAATTCCCATTTCCATTCAAGTACAGGTAAAGGTTGTAACAAACTAGGTTTACTACATTGCTCAGTTTTTACCTTTTGACAAGTCATACATTTGCGCACATATTCATGAATGTCTTTTTTCATCTTTGGCCAAAAATGTTTTTTCTTAACATAGGAGTAAGTTTTATGAAACCCAGGATGACCAGCTATAGGTATGTCATGAGAATATTTCAAAATTTTTTGTTTTAAATCAGCAAGATTAGGAATACACATTCTATTTTTATAATACAATAATCCACAATTATCAAGAAAATAATGAGAGATTATATCCTACAAATGTACATTTTGAGTTCAATTCTTCAAACCAACATATATATCACAAAAATATTTATCAATATGGTAAAGCTTCTTTTATAACTTCCTCAAACTAACTTCTTTTTATAGACATATGCATTACAATAAATTGTTTTGTTTTACTTAAAGCATCAGCCACAACATTTTATCTACCGATGAACATACTAAATATAAAAATCATATTGTCTTAATAGTTCAACCCATCTTCTTTGCCTCATATTTAACAATGGTTGTGTGAAGATGTACTATAAACCTCTATGATTAGTTTTTAAGACAAATTTCATAATAGATAGTGTCTCCAAATATTTAAAGCATGAAAAATTCCAAGCAACTCTATATCATGAATAGGATAGTTTTTCTCAGCATGCAGTAATTTCCTAGAACCAACACAAACAACTTTAATTTATTGCATTAACACATCAACCAATTCCAGAATTACAAGCATCAGTAATAATAGTAAATGGTTTAGAGAAATCAGGAGTGCATAATATAGGTGTATTCATTAAAACCTCTTTTAATTTATTAAAATCAAGATCACACTCTTCAGTCTAATAATACTTTCTATTCTTTTTAGTTAAATCGGTGAGGAAGCAATTCTTGAATTTTTTTAATAAATCCTCGGTAAAAACTAAATAATCCAAGAATACTCCGAACTTCATGGTAATATTTAGGTATAAGGCCATTCTTCTACAGCTTTTACTTTTGATGGATTAGGGGCAATACCTTTTTCATAAATAATATGGCCTAAATAAGAAACTTCATTTTTAAAGAATTCACATTTACTCAGTTTCCCAAACTTTGATGCTTCCTTAAAGTTTCTAACCATTCTAACATGATTTTATGTTCCTCTTCAGATTTAGAATAAATCAGAATGTCATCTAGAAAAATAATCACAAACACATCTAGAAAAGGTCGGAAAACATCATGCATCAAAGTCATAAAAGTGGGCTGGAGCATTAGTCAAACCAAAAGGCATCACAAAAAACTCATAAAAGCCATATTTAGTATGAAAAGAAGTTTAGGAATATCATATTCTTTAACTCTAATTTGATGATAACCAGAACATAGATCAATTTTCGAAAATATTTAGCACCATTGAACTGATCTAACAAATCATCAATTCTAGGCAAAGGATACTTGTTTTTAATAGTCACTTTATTTAATTGCCTGAAGTCTGTTCATAGTCCCAAGGTGCCATATTTATTTTTCACAAACAAAACATGAGCACCCCGTAGAGAAACACTAGTCTAATAATACTTTCTATTCTTTTTAGTTAAATCGGTGAGGAAGCAATTCTTGAATTTTTTTAATAAATCCTCGGTAAAAACTAAATAATCCAAGAAAACTCCGAACTTCATGGTAATATTTAGGTATTAGGCCATTCTTCTATAGCTTTTACTTTTGATGGATTAGGGGCAATACCTTTTTCATAAATAATATGGCCTAAATAAGAAACTTCATTTTTAAAGAATTCACATTTACTCAGTTCCCAAAACTTTGATGCTTCCTTAAAGTTTCTAAACCATTCTAACATGATTTTTATGTTCCTCTTCAGATTTTAGAATAAATCAGAATGTCATCTAGAAAAATAATCACAAACACATCTAGAAAAGGTCGGAAAACATCATGCATCAAAGTCATAAAAGTGGGCTGGAGCATTAGTCAAACCAAAAGGCATCACAAAAAACTCATAAAAGCCATATTTAGTATGAAAAGAAGTTTTAGGAATATCATATTCTTTAACTCTAATTTGATGATAACCAGAACATAGATCAATTTTCGAAAAATATTTAGCACCATTGAACTGATCTAACAAATCATCAATTCTAGGCAAAGGATCACTTGTTTTTAATAGTCACTTTATTTAATGCCTGAAGATAGTCCCAAGGTGCCATATTTATTTTTCTTAGAGAAACACTATCTGATTTTTCCTAATTTAATCAATTCTAATTGAATTTTTAACTCAAATTCATGTATGGATTACTTATATGGTACGCTAGAAATAGGTTCTACTAGGAATAATGTCAATAGCATGCTCAACAGATATTCTAGGAGGAAAATCTTCAACACCAGAAGGGAAAACATCCATAAACTCTTTAACTAAGGGATGAACATCAACATCTATTTCTACTTTTCCATTATTTTCAGTCACAACAGCAAAAAATATTTTACATTTTTCCTTGATACATCTTCTAAATTGAATAGCAGAAATAGTTTTCAATGTAAGAGGTCTTTTTCATTCCCTACATAACATGAGTATTTTTACAAAAGTCTTGAATATGAACTTGTTTTCTTTCGCAACCAATAAGATCATGATTTCTTTCTAACCAAGTCATTCCTAGAATAGCATCATATTCACCCAAATTCAACACATGAAAAGACTCTATAGAAGTAAAACCATCAATCTAAAATTCTAAGTCTTCCACTAAAGCTCTAGTTTATCAGACTATTCTTCCATCTGCCATCTCTACTAAAATTGGCTTTCTGATTCTAGAAAACAATCAAGAAATGAAACTATGACTACTGCCAGAATCAATCAAGAAAACAAGATTAGTACCATTAACAGATCCTGACAATTCTACTAAAGAAACTTGTTTATGAATAGTATGTGTGTCCATAGAAACAAAAAACTTTCATTGTTTTATTCCTTTTTCTTCTCTATCTTCTGCCCCTTATTTTCCCACTTTTTATTTTTATGAGAACAACCTCAGCGAAGATGATTGTCACCACAATTCCAACAATTAATATCTTCATGTTTTATTTTTTCATAACCCTTCCCTCCTTGTTGATTTTTTAAACTGAGAGTTTTTACATTGAAGATTGGGTCTCTTTCTATTCTTGAACTGAAAAACTAGTATTATTCTTTTTGAATTCATCCCATTTTTTATTGATCACAGTTTTAGATTTCTCAAATTGTTCTGCGATTTGTGTGGCCTCGTCTACTGACTGTGGTTTACCACACCAAATATTTTATTTATACTCTTCCCTCAAACCATTTATAAATCTAACCACTCTATCATAACCAGAAATAAAAGGTACAAATCTATTTAATTTTTCAAAGGTTTGTTTATATTCATTCACACTTTTCAAACATTGTTTTAAATCAAAGAACTTGTTTTGTCATTGCTGCAAGAAATGATCAAAGAGATACTTCTTTTTAAACAAGATTTTAAATTTACTCCATTTAACCTTGGGAGGTTTAAGCTTTTCAATTTTTAATGTGTCTTCCCACCAATTTAAAGCAACAATTTGAGTTCTGCCTAACTTGCTAGTCTTTTTTAATTCAAAATACCTTTCCAAATTTGCTAACCAAGTTTCAGCTTATTCACCTGACCCTACTTCTCTAGCATATTCAGGCAATTTAATTTTCCTAGAAAAGTTTTCAATTTCTTTAGATTTCTTATTTGAACTTGTTTGATCATCACTAGAAGAATCAAAAGAACTAGAAGAATCAGAGGATTCATTTTCCTTAATAGAAACAAAATCATCATCAGAAGCAAAGTGTTTTCTCTTCCTTATATTCTTTTCTAACTTAGATCATTTCTTTTCTAATTTAGTACTCTTATCTTATTTATTAGTCTTATTAGCTTTATCAATCATTGCTTCTACAAATTGGATTTTCAAAGATTCAAATTGCTCAAATAAATAAGTTACTTTCATGCCCAACTATTGGTTTTCATGCTCCAATTCATTGTAATCCATGCCATTCTATGATTCCATTCCATTCAAATCTGATTTTTCCACCTCTCTCTCTCTCTCTCTCTCTCTCTCTCTCTCTCTCTCTCTCTCTCTCTCTCTCTCTCTCTCTCTCTCTCTTCTCTCTCTCTCTCTCTCTCTCTCTCTCTCTCTCTCTCTCTCTCTCTCTGTGTATACACAATGTTCACCTTTGGGAGAAGATTGTCATAATGTTTGCTTGACCATTTTCACACATTATCATCTCAATAGCAACAACATAACATCTCTAAATGAGGATAATTATCTCTGATACCAAATGAAACGTGACTTTTCCCCAGATTAAAATCTGACTCAGATTAACTAATACAAACATTAACTTGACAATTTGATTTTGGGAAGTCTAATACGTTTTTCAATAGATAATCTATTTAAATTAGCCAGCTAAAATATTTTATAGTCATAATTTATTGGATAAAAGAGTATGGAATTTTCACCTTTTCCCTCTCTGCATTCCTTGATCTGCGGGATTGAAAGATGGAATTTTGAACTTGTCCCGACATATAATTCTTACTAAGTCGGATGTACCATTGGCTTATGATTGTTTGGCATGCATAGCACATTGCAGAGTTTTGAGTAAAAAATTTGTTCAGTCTGGACATTATGGAACTCTATTAAAATTTTAATCCTTTTCCCTCCATGAGTTCCTTAAAACATTGCTGGAGGTAGGGGTTTTTTGAATGAAACGGGAAGGTTTTTACGACACTGTTATATGCCCCTAAATTGATTTTCTAATTATTGAAAGGGCACAAGAATATCGAGAAGCTCAATCTTGTGAATGACGAAAGGGAAGAGAGAAAGGAAATAATTGAAAATTGTCCCTTATCTAATTTTAGTTGCTCTGCATTTGAGATCTTTTGAGAATTGCAATTTTTTCTTGGTATCATGAGCATCTTTACTAGTGAGAGGCATGCTCAACTTGGTGTACCATGTTGAAACATTGAAAGCACCGGGAGAAACACAAACCAAAACTATGTACAAAATATTAAACCATGCATATCCCAAGTGAGATATGTAGAATGTGCACAAGCACTTATTATACCGAAATCAAACCTTCATACCCTAAACTAACTGAAGGTAAGAAAGACTTCAAACAAACCCTGTAACTAGTTGTGAGAAGTAGCTTCCCTTTCTCACAATTTTGGACCATGCGGATAACTTGGCATTGAACATGGCCCTTGTCAACAATGGAAAGTTTTCCTGAATTTGGCTTCCCATTTTAGAATCCATGCTACTGGAAAAAAACAAGATCAATACCTCCTCAAGTTGGTTTACATATGGTTAGAGGTGTTGTTGTTTAACCTTGGTGCATTGACCTTCTCCCTCATGCCCTGAAGTGGACATGACTGGTGGAAATATTGACCCCTACTCCAGTGAAGCCATGTACCTGATGAGGCAAGGCCTGATTCTTGTGGTTTTCCCACTCATTTATTGTTTGGCCCCACAACTAGGGCTCTCGTGTAGACCTTCTTCATGCATATGGTTGCTTTCAGGCTTATCCACACTTTTTTGTGCCTCTACAAACAGTTTTATTTCAACCTTAGTGGTTGTTGGCATTCCTTGAGTCTCTTTATTCCCTATTTCCCCTTGGTTTTCTTAAGAAAGTGCAGCCAATTCCAAACAAGTGGAGAAATGAGGATCATTTCATTCTGTAGGAACATCCTGCTCACCTTGCAATTTCTCCTCTTTGAGGCCATGAGTGTCAATAGTGTTTTAAAACACTTTCTCCTCCTTGACCTTTCCAGTATAATCCTCCTTCTCACCTGCATGTTCTGTTCTTTTTTTCATCTCCATCTTTTCCACATTTGGGACCTTCTCATCCTCCCAATCTGAATAAGACCAGTCACCTATTAACACAAAATTTTCATCCTTGATGACACTGACTAAGGGAAAAGTGTAAGAAAGAAGTTGTTACGTTGTTTCTTGTTTGGGAAAAGGTGTTTGATTCTTAATAGATCTAACTTGATCAATTGGGGAGGTCAAATGACCCTTCACAACATAACCCCTATCCTTTTGATATGTTGCCTTTGAAACAACTATATGGTTATGTGTGAAGCTTTGTTGTTTGGGCCACAACATGGGAATATCCCTCTCTCCAACAGCATAACAAGTCTCTCTTTCTACCAACCTTGTAGGGTATCCTGGTTTGGTGATAGTTATGTCGAAGGTACTGACAGCATATGGAATGTCACAACTTTTAGGCACATTGGTGTATGGCTTGGGGAATTTGGGTAGTGCTCTGGGTGGAGATGGGAGGGATATTTATGAAGCTTTGGGAATGTTCAGGTCATAACTATAGACACCCAAAATTGGTTCAAAACCCTATAAACCCCTTCAATTCATTTATTCAATACTACCCCCTACCATGCCCACTTGCACAAATTTCAATTAATTTAATTACCAAAATTAAGTTAATTATCTATCTCTCCTCTCCACCTCACCTAGCCACCTCACCTCTCCACCTCACCCTAGACCCACTCTAACCATATTCATTACCTAAGACTAAGTCCCCCACTCCGTCTAACCACCTAAGACTTATTCTAACCCTAAAAGTAATTACTAAAAACTTCCTCCAACAAATTCACGTGTGATTTAGCGAGCAATAACACTCCTAAATCACAATAAGCTTTGATCCATGCTCAAATTGGGAGGGAAAAGCCTATTTTTGGAAAAGTATGACCTTTTCTCCCTAACCAACGTTGGTTATTCCTCGGTCAACATTGATCAACCAACCACCATCGGTCACCTTAAATACACAACTACAACTCTTCACCTGGGTTGTATTTGTAATTGTTTTTAGTTCTCTTCTAAGATTTTACATTTTCCAGATCTCAGCATTCAAGTGACAATTCCCATAGCACCAAAGCACCGGCACCCTCTTCCAGCATCTAATCTCCAATAGCACTTACAAGGAAGCTCTGGATCCACACTGCCATGACATTGTAGCATGGTCCTATTCTCTGCACACATCCAACCATCCACTTAACTCTTACTAGCATTTAGATCTTAGTAAGTATTTGCATAACCTGTTATTTTCATTCATTTACTTGGTTGTAGATCTATTGTTATTACTTCTATTTATTTCCTTTCTATCCAGAATACCTCTCGTGCCCCATCTACCTAGTATTCCACCAACCCACCATCTTTCCCACTTAATCACCTCCTAAACACCTTTTATTAGCCTTCACAAAAATCCCACCACTCTACCTAAGCCTTCCCCACTCTCTGTGTAATCACAGAGAGCTCCAAACCACCACCTTTTAACCCCCAATTGCCCCTACCGAATGGTCACCCAAACCGGCATTGGTCATTTACTAGTACCAACATTTCGGTCGCCTAACCGATACTGGTCTCTATGTCTGGTAAAATTGTCTTAGACCAGTGAGCTTCCAATTCACCTAAAACAAACCCAAACTTCACCAAATCTCACCTATACCTTCTACCATACACTTTTGTTATACCTTCCCAGACCTAAATACACCTTACCTTTACTAGATTTTGTTTTATATTTAGTATTTAGATTAATCTAGTCTATTGTTTTATATGAGATACCTAAATCATGTTATTACAATAGGACCTCTTTCTTTCAGTTATTTATTTACATTAATTTATGTTTAAAACAGTGGATTGACAGCCTCTCTAGGAAGTATCACACTTCCCAGATCTAGCACATGCTAGGTAATCCACTGCCATATATTTTTAACTCTCTCTCTTGTGGTCTTGTGTTCTATTTCAGGTCGTTCCTCCTAGCCAAAGGGAATCTCTTCACAATCAGCTTGGTCAACATTCAACATGCACACACACCTTCTTCGACTATCATAGGTATTCCTCCTCACCCTTTACCTTTTATCTGTTTTATCTCTACTTTGCGGTGAAACATTTTGGCATGCCCGGTGGGACCCCATCTTGTGGGTTCTTTTCATTGTTCATATAGGGTGCATTTTTGTGTTTGTTTCTTTCCTGAAAAATTCACACTAAATCTCTCCCTGGTAAATCTTCTTTTCTTTCTATTTGTCTAAAATAAATTTGTCCTTTTGTGCTTAAAAAGAACACTTCTTTTTTTCTTCTGTATTGCATTTAGTGAAAGATCATTCCTCTTCTTGTTCTCCTTTTGCTACATCAAATATCATTTTCAATTTGGGTTTAAAATCTATGCATTTCATCCTTTGAGTGTTGTATTAGATCACATAGATTTAATTAGCAATCACACAGTGGAGGTCATGACCACTTGGTGATTGGATTTGGATTAAGCGTAGTTCACATTTGTGCACACACTCCCAAGCCAAACCACTTACACAATTTACACATTTCTTAAACATTTCCCTTCCAGGAAGAAGTCCGTCAAGGATTTAACAACCCATTGACGGTGGGCACCACCCAGGTGTTCTGGCAATTTTTCATATCAGAGCTTGGACCTCACGTACCAGAAAGGTATATCAAGGACACTTTAGTCCAAAACTAACCTGAAACCAGCCATAGATTGCTTATAGGGCACCTTCGTTATCCAAAAACTCTATTTCATTCACAGTTAGTTTTAAAAGGCATAAGCCACTAAACACTAAAATATGACACCTAGGATTTATGTGTTTTGCTAGTTTTTTTCTTGATTGAATTGTGTTTTGAGTTGTGAGGACAATTCATCACTTTTTCTTTTCTTTCACACTCCACAATCAACTGGTGTATTCTAGTTCTTTCTTGAGTGTGATAGGACATCTTGTTGTCATACACAACTTTTGGGTTGGCTTTATTTTGACTTAATTCACTCCAAAATCAAAAAAATTCTTCATTTTCTCAAAAATCTCAGTAACTGGCATCAGTCCAGTGACTGGTATCGGTTCATTCATCATACCAGGCACCGGTTAATTGACTGGTATTGTTCTACCTCTATTTTTGATATTCTTGTCAAAAATAAGTCATTTATTCATATTCACTTTTTATGTTTTTGTGTTCTAATTTCTTCTGATAAACAATTTTTGAGTCTTTGTCACCCTTAACAGAACCCAGTTTCACCTGTTTTAGAATTTTCTTCTCCATATTTCAAATTTCTTGGTTATCCACTAGTAACTGGCATCGGTCCAGCGACCGACATTGGTCTTCTTGCCTAACCAACATTGGTTACCTGACTGGTATCAATCTCTTGTGTTTTTTATTTTTATCAGAAACAACAACCTATTTCTATCCTCCAGATTCTTCCCGTCTTTAGTTTTTGTGTTTCTGTAGCATTTTCAGAGCTCAAATCACCTATTTTTCCACCATTCACATGGTTTTGACTCACAAGCAAGCCAACGCCCTAGTTTTTCACACCATTCATCAGTTACCCTCCTAGCCCTTCACCACCTTCCATTTCTTCACCCATGGACCCCACTTCTTCTACCATTATACCTATAGGTGATAAGGAATTCATGAAATTCCTTGATCATAATACCTTAGCCTTGCAATATTACCTCACCCATTCTTCCACCTACGACTCATCAGGTCAACCCATGTTTGGAATGCCTACCTCCATTTCCCCACTCTCACCCGCCACTTCCATATGAACACTACTGTAGCATTACAGTTATTTCCTTGATCATCCCTACATCCTTGATATATTTCACACCTTGACATCTATCACACCTTCGGTGTCTGTCACCCCTTCAACGTCCACCTCACCATCATCTACAACTCTTAGTGTAGGGATACCCACATCATCAGCACCTCATGTACCCATTACTTCTCATGTACACCACCAGTCACTTCAACATCTCAAACCCCCTTCCAAAACCTAGTCCTTTCCATACCCCAAACTTTTCCACCTATTGCTATGAGGGTCTTCACACAAGTTCCTCCCACCTATACCCTACCTCAACAACCACCCATCACCTCTACTTCTTATTCAGGGTACATGCCTTCATCATCTATTCCCTCTTACATACCCCCATCACAGTTTTCTTATTCGACACCACCATACACTGGTGTGTCTTCTATGACTTATCTACATCATCCACCCCCTTATACCACGGTATAGGGGGCATCCCTCAATCTAATCCTACAACGGATCTTATAAAGATGATGATGGATAAGATGCAGACCCTTGAAGCATCTGTTTCTGGATCTCATAATGCCTTGACTTATGATGAAATCTGTAATGAGCCTATTCATCCATCTATACCCATTCATCCTTATCCCGCACATTGGGAGATGCCTAAGTTTAATCAATTTAATAGCAAGGAAGATCCACAAAAACATTTGTGATCATTCAAACACATCTATTATTTGATCATCACATGATGATTCCTTCTCCTTAGGACCTTTCCCATGTCCTTGACAAGACCTACTCTAGATTGGTACAGTGCTTTACCTAGGCACTCAATATTTTCCTTCAATCAGTTAGCCCAGACCTTCCTTGACCACTTCTCCATCAATATCTCTAAGAAGGTCTCCATGACTTGATTTATACTCTATTTGTCAGTATGATGATGATTCTATCATTGAATTCATTACACGTTGACGGGGTCTCATTAATCAACTCACCTTTCAACTTCCACAACCCAAGCTGATAGAGTTGTTCACTAGGGCTTTGTGCCAGCACATTTCCCCAACTCTTTAGGTACAAACATTCCAAACATTTGACAAGGCGTTCACCATGGCTTGGAAGCTAGAGATCTTGTGCCCTTGAAGGAAAAGGTTAAGTTGTGTAACAAGAATGCTTCATTTAGGTCAAATGACTCCTCTTCTTCTTCTAAACCACAAAACAATCATTCCAACAATAATTTCTAAGGCAAAAGGATCCACCAACATGTGGTGGTCCTGAAAGCTACCCCTCTCATCCATCAAACCAACTAAAACCTCCTCCTAATATGTCCCATGTTCAGAATTTCCAGTACAAGTATGAACAGAAATGTTATACCCCCATAGGAGAACCTTACTCCTCTGTGTTGGAAAATAGCTTGTTAAAAGTGGGAGCCATCACCCTTCCACCTATCAAACCACATACTGGTTTTGACCCTTCCCATTCCTGTACCTACATGGTATAAGGAGAATGACTACTATAACTATCACCACATTAGGGGGCATAGTGAAGACAATTATAAAACATTCAAGAACATTGTCCAGGAAATGTTAGATAATGGAGATCTCATCTTGGACAACCCTAATGCACCATAAAATCAAAACCTTCAAGTCTTTAAGAAACCTTTTCCAAACCATACCCCTTCATCAAACTAGGCTTGGTGAGACCTCTAACAATGACACTAATGTTCATGAGGTTCATGTCATCTTTGACATAGTACCTATCCCTTCTACTCAGTTTCCTCCCATCCCATCTATTGAGGAAATTCTTGCACGAGCTCCTCTACCCATGGAGGATCCTATTTCACCTACTCCTCTACCCATGGAGGAACCTACCCTACCCACTATTTTACCCACCAAGTAGCCTACCTCACCTACTCCATCACAAAGGATTTACCCCACTTATCCCTCCACCTATCAAGGAGCCCGCACTACCCACACTTCTACCCATGGAAGAGATCTATCTTATCCTCTTCTCTACCTAAGGAAGAGTCTACACCACCTACCTTGCCCCCTCCTTGACCCATAGAAGGAGCCACTTTTATATCCTCTTCCTGTAAGTGATGCTTCTCCTAGGATCTTCCAAGATCCTATCAACCTTCTTACATCACTTCTACCTAACAGAGTCTAGAAGCCAAAATTTCCCTGTCTCACAGACCTCATAATTCTTCACAGGGATTACCACCAAGTCATCATCATCTTCCTCTACCTCTACACCATTCTCTCATTTGGTCCGATCACTTAGAGTATGTTGATTACTCCACACTTTGGGGCTCCTTCAACTCCTAGTATCCACCCAAATGTAAATGTTGTCCCTGGATACTTCAACTATCTATCCTAAAGTATTTAAGGCAACCAAATATATTGCACACTGAATTTGATCATATCAAACTTTTCTTCATCAACCTCACCTTCACCCCAACCTTCACCTGCACCCCAACCTTTACCTACACCCAAACCTCCATCCAGTACCTAAACCTTCACCTAAACCTAAACCTACCACTACATTGGGGGTCTTGCCATTGATGCCTAGTCTAGTCCATCCCCCATGTGAAGATAGATTTGACCACCTCTTCACAAACCACCACCAAGTTCTATTCCCACACCTAAGAGGAAGACCCAACCTCTTAAGCCTCATACCCCAGTTTCTCCATGCCTTCTTATTCACCTTCACCTCTTCCATCAATCTTAGGCCCACATCCATCAAATCCTTGGTCAAGAAACCTCTCCCCCAATGCAAACTTAAAGTGAGGCAACCCACACCCTCACTTCAATCTTCTATTTTACCCATGCTTCTTCATCACCCATGCCTTTACCTTCTCTTTTACCTACACCTTCTACATTACCCTTGACCATGATCTTACCCACACCTCCATTATCACCTTGGTTGACTCACATTCCTACACCTTCTGCATCCCCTTCTTCTTCACACACTACTCCAACACCTTTACCCAAGAAGGTGCAACCAAAATCAAAAACCACACTACCTACAAAAAAGGTAGTTAAACCAACTCAACCCCCAACTCCACCTCTTTCATGAAAATCATCCATAGCCTTCATCCAAACCCACTCTGACTTTCCCATTGTGATCCATTGATAGGATCCTATTCTAACATCCTCACTACATTGTTAGAAACCTTTGCTATCACACTGCCACCCATTAAGCCTTATGACCCGTCTCAAACCCAAACCAGCAGGGTTTGACGAATCCAAAATTTGTGCATATCATCACTCACCAGGGCATGATGTCGAAAGTTGTAAGGCCCTTGAAAAAATTCTTCTTCAACTTTGTTCTTCGGATGGTCTCTTTCACAAAGATGACTTTTGGAGGAGAGTTCCATTTCCTATTCACCCACTATCACATGGCCTAATCCTATATCTATTCAGCATCCTTTACCTGTACCTCCACAACCCTCTTTTCCTCCTCTGATATTTGAAATCAACATGGTCTAAGTAGCCACTCGATCACAGAAAGACAAAGGAAAAGAGAAAACTGGTATCCCATCCAATGCATCTTCACCCACCATTCCACTGCACCTACCCCCAAGGTAACCATCTATGGGCTGGCTTATCCTATTTCTGACAGAGTCACACATCGTACTATGATTAAACAATTCATCAATCTCCTTTGAAGATGTCTTTGTACGACTTAATTCAAACCTCTGAATCTCATTGTCAGGCCCTCATTGAATTCCTACAATCTATCGAGGTTCCACCAAATGATCCAACACCTGTGGCCACCATCTTTACCCCTTGCATCATGTGGCTTCCCTAACTACTCCACCTCAAAATTCTGCACCCATTTCCTCTCCTCAAGTTTCCACTATCAGTTTTGATGATTCTGAGATTTCCCCTCTACAATCAGATGATCTTGATCCCTCTCTCTTCATCACCACCTACATCAATGATACTCATTTTGACGTGTTATGATTGATGGAGGTGCTAGCATCAATATAATTTCTTCCCTATGCATATGAACAATTACATACCCACCCATTACATGCATAAAAACCCGGTTATGTTGTGTTCTTTCAATGATGCCTTGACTTCTACCCTTGGCAATTGTCATCCTCCACATCTGGGTGGGTCCCTGCACCAGTCCTGAACTATTCTATGTTCTAGAGGGGGAATTTCAATATAACTTGTTGCTTGGCTGACCCTAGATTTGTGCTATGGGGTGTTTCACTTCAACCCTTCACTGTTGCTAAAATTTGAGTATGAAGGGCACCCCTACACCATTAAGGTGGATCCTTCCCCTTTCAAAACCTGCAACATGCTTTATCGACCCAAATGATGTCCTTGTTCTAGTTAAGGTATCTACCACCCCTACTACCTCATCTACCACTTCTACCACTACATCTTCTACTACCTCATCTACCACTTCATGCCACTACATCTTCCACAGTCAACCCATCTATCCCCTTCTGTTGCTACAACTTCCACAACTAGCCCATCTACCAACACACCTATTTCACCGTCAACTGATACCCCACTTTCCCAGGCTTCAAGTAGCTCATCTATTCTCGCTACTCAAGTCTCGACCTCTGATCCCTTGGTAGGTGTTTTTCAACATCCTTTCCTTGGGGGAATACCACTTATACAACGTAAACACCTTCCTTACTCCTCAGGAGTATGGAAGCCTTAACCAACACCCACATTATGACCATCGTGTAGGAGAGGTTTTTCCATATGGTCCTCCCCACCTTCACACCAACCTGGCATATGGGGGACTAGACACTTCTTCTTATTCTCTGGAACCACCTACCCAAACCTGACCTTTCTCATTTGATTTCCAATACCTCACCAACCATTGCTTCACCCACACTTTTCTTCATCAATGTGCTTGAAAGGGCTTTGGTTTTGGTATTTATGAGCAGGGTCATCACACAATCATACCTTGCACCACCCAAAAACATAAGGACCATTGTGGACTTGGTTTTTCTTTGCAGCCTCCTCTGAAGAAGGCTCGTGTTACACTCGTTGAGGATGAAAAGCCCTCTTCACCTTCCCCACCTTCCTTGCCTATTGTGCCACCTTCACCCACAAAGTCCATGGATCCAGAATCCATCCCTCCTAACTTTTTTTTTCATGAACATCATTTCCTTGGGACCTCTGACCTATCAATGTGATGGCAAGGTTCCCTCTTCCCTTCCTCTTCTTTATCCTGACATGTTAGATGATGACACACCTTCTATCAATGTTGTTCAATGTCAAGATGATGATTCTATTCTCACCTATTTAGGTACAGAAGATTCTTACATTCACCAGTCATTACCTTCTGAGACACAAAAGATGTTAAATGAATCAACCATAGAGATCAACATTCACACTCAAGATGACCCTCACATTCTAAAGATAGGCCAATCTTTAGATTCTATTAAACAAGAAGCCTTCACCTCTTTCCTTCGAGATCATAGCAACGCTTTTGCTTGGTCTTATGCCGATATGCCTGGTATTGACCCTAATATCATGGTCCACAACATTGTGACTATCCCCAATGCCAAACGTGTGAAACAAAAGCTGCATGAAAATGCATCCACGCATTTCCCTTATTGTAAAATAATAACTTCAACTGCCTTCTTTATGTTTCCTTCATTCTACCCATTGACTATCCACAATGGATTTCTAACATTGTTCATGTCACCAAAGTGACAGGGGGACTCCGCATTTGCACAAAATTTTGTGACCTTAACCTTTCCTACCCTAAGGATGAATTTCCTCTTCCTAGCATTGACAAACTCGTTGATCTTACAACCGGCCATGAGATGTTATCTCTTATGGACGGATTCTTGGGTTATAATAAAATATTACTCACTCTAAAAGATCAACACAAAACCACCTTCATCACCCCTTGGGGGACCTTCTATTATCACGTCATTCCCTTTGGCTTGAAAAATGTTGGTGCCACTTATAAGTGCGTTATGACCTAATACCTTCCATGATATCATACATGACATATTGTAGGATTATGTTGATAACCTCCTCGGTAAGTCCAAAAGTCATGCTAAACACCTCCCAGTCCTTAAGGTCATCTTTGATTGCCTCATCCAATATTGTGTCCACCTTCAACCAAAGAAGTGTGTCTTTATCGTTCTCTCTGGAAAATTCCTTGGTTTCATCATCTCTTTGTCGGTGCATCAAAGTCGATCCCACCAAAATCAAGGCTATTCTCAAGATGCCACCACCTACTAACCTTTAATAGCTTCATAGCTTTGCAAGTAAAAATTCAATCCATTCGACACTTTATTTCACAACTTTTCGACCGATGTCACCCTTTTCATCATCTTCACAAAAAGGATGTCTCCTTCAATTGGAATGATGAGTCCCATAAAGCCTTTGAAGTGTTGCAGAAATACCTTCTTCAGCCACCTGTGCTCATCCCACCTAAGGATGACAAACCTTTTTACCTTTACATTTATGCCACTGATCATTCCTTGGGTGTCCATGCTCACTCATCACGACAAGCAACACATGGAGCAAGCGGTTTATTACATAAGCCATACTCTTTTAGACTATGAGACTAGGTATACTCATGCTGAAAATCTCTACCTAGCCTTGGTATCTTTGTGGCTATTAAAATTATCCACTACTTACTTAACCACAAAACCTTCATCATCACCAACATCGACCCTTTGCATTACATGTATGCTAAACCTTACCAACATCAACACACCTCATGTTGGATCATGCTCCTTGCTGACCTAGACCTTGAATTCCTATTCATCAAAAAATAAGTCAAGGGACAAACCATTACAGATCAAATTGTTGATGCTCCTCTTCCCAGACATCAATCTTATAACTTCAATTTTCCTGATGAATCAATTGCTACTCTCTCCCTTGATGACACCATTTATCAGATGACCTTATTCTTCTACGGTTCTAAATTTCAACGTGGGGGTGGTGCAGGGGTCATCCTCATTCCTCTTGATGGTGAGCCTATGCCTTTATCCTTCAAACTTGACTTTGAATGAAGCCAACAACATCTCAAGAGTATGAAGCACTTATCTTGGGTCTTCAAAATTCCATAGCCTTAGATGTTAAAACCATTAATATCTTTGGTGATTCTCAACTGGTTGTGAACCAAGTCAATGGTTTGTACCAATGTCTGTAATGATGTCCTTCAAAAATATAAACATCATGCATTGACATAATTTTGACCACGTTTGAGGACCTACCTCATTCAAACCACTCTAGTGGATCCACTAACAAATTTGGATACCATGGCCTACCTCGCCTCACAAATACCTTCCTCACCTTCAGACTCTAAAATCTTCATCACAGTACAATGGTTGCAGTCGCCCTCTTATCTTATTCATGGTGTGAATTTTGTGGGAAGAATCGAAACCATGACCCATGCAACATTTGGTATAAACAGTTTTCTGACTACCTCTCCCTTTCAATTATGCCTTTGGATCTCACTCACAATAGATGATGAGCCTTCCTAAAAAATTATCTCTCGTTACATCGTCATGAGGGTCTTCTCTACAAACATGGCTTTGATAGTATCCTCCTATGATGCCTCACCATACTCTGAAATTCTTTACACCATTAAAGAAATCCATGACGGGATTTGTGGTGGAAATTTCAGTGGCATTGCCATTACTAAATGTATCCTTCCCCTCAGCTATTACTAGAGGCATAACCCTTAACCAAGTCTATTGTGAATACAAGTCAAAATTGTGTGAAGTGTCAGCAACACACTAACCTTCACCACACCCCAAGTCATGCCTTACATGTCGTCAAGAGAATTTTGGTCTTTCTCTCAATGGGCTTTGGATCTCATCGGAGAGATTAACCCTCATTCTTCTCAACGTCATCAATGGATCATCATAAGGATTGAATACTACACAAAATGGGTGGAGGTCGTTCCTCTCATTTCTACCAAAGCTAAAAAGATTGTGGAGCTTCATCAATCATCATATCATTTGTTGTTTTGGTGTTCCTTATCCGCCTTATCACTGACAATGGAAAACAGTCTATGCATTAAAAAAAAACCCTACAATAAACTATGTGAAAATTTTGGCATTTAACTTAGTTTCTCTTCACCCTATTACCACATTGATAAATGGCCAAGTTGAATCTTCCAAAAAAAGGTTACCTCAATAAAATTCTTATGAAATTTTATCGATGACATTGGTAAGGATTGGCACACACACATTCCTTTCACCTTATGGGCTTATCATACCAACATTCGTACCTCCACCAATGCCACACCTTTTCTCTTTGGTTCTATGGTACAGAGGTCGTCCCTACCTCTTGAAGTCTAAATTCCATCTCTTCATGGTATATCACTCAAAGATATGCTCTCTGATGTCAATGATTTCTGCCAAGAATGTTTAGCACAACTTGAGTTACTATACAAATGTCCATCTAAACACTCTGGACCACCTTCAAATATACCAAAAACATATCAAGTGTGCCTATGAAAAACATGTTCATGAATGAACCTTCAAGGTTGGCAGTCTTGTCCTTAAGGAAAACCAACATGTAACCAAAGCCGAGAAAAGTAAACGAGGCAAGTTTACCCCTAATTGGCTTGGACCCTATATTGTTAGCCATGCCTATGGATCACGCACATATCATTTATCCTCTCTTAGGGGTAAACCCGAACTTGAGCCCCTTAATGCTTTGCATCTTTGGCCATTCTATTGTTGAATAAAGTACTACATTACTCTTATGTCACTTATATTCTCATCCATTGAGTGAACCTTTCCTTTCACCTACCTCTTTTAAGGACCAACGAATTAAATGGAATTGTGTGATTATCTATCACACTTTCAGCCTTGTCTTAAAAATGAGTACCATTGGCACTACTCATGGCATAATTCTCATGGATACTTTTCATCCTTTTCAGGATGGAATCCCATGGTCATTCATCACTTGAAACCCTTCTTACATAGCTAACCTTTTTGTGCTATGGTTTTTTCCCTCATAAAAGAGGCCTATATTCCTTTATAGTCTTGTTCATGACTTCAAGTCCAAAAATAAAAAATATATGGGATGATAAAAACTCTACTCCTTGATTCAAACTTCTTGCAAATAGATGATTCCCTCAAAAAGGAAATTTATATTTCTCTCTCATGTTGTTATAAGTAGATTGCTCCCTCGAAGGACAATTATAAGAAGCCAGCCATCTATTATAATTAGTATATCCAAAAAGAAGACTAATTTATACTTGTCAAAAATAAAATTTATTCTAGAGCTTCCCACATTGATTAGCTTCACGAAGACCTCAAGGAGAACCTATTTATCCCAATATCAACTTCCCACACGGATCAGTTTATACATGTGAAATAGCAAAAACAAAATAAAAAGTCAAGAAAAATACAAACTTTTGGTCATGGACTTACCTATTCTAGTTTTGGGTATCTTGCAGAAGGGGCATATTGTCCCACAACAAGGTTGTGCTTAACAAACCTCTTCACCCTACCTTCTATTTATTTTCTCTTATTCACTCAAGAGACATGGTGTGTATTCTACACATTATGATCACACAACTTGTTTCAACTCTAGACCGATCACTCATGTTGTGTATCTAGGGACTTGTGTTGAATAAGTCTTATGGCATGACACCTATAGTCCTTACCAAATATGGGCATGCATCCTTTTTTCTTTTCTTATTGGTTTCCTTATTGTTTCTTCAAATAGGACGTGACCATTGAAATGGACTCAATCATAACACTGTCATCTATGCATATGCTTAATTCACCTTGCCTATTACCTATTCAACACTTGAACTTGCCTATTTTCAAACATACCTTACCCAACCAACTTATTTCAAGCTACTTACCCAACTTACCTACCCAACCTACCTACTCAACTTACCTACTCCAATATCATTCTTCCCTGGTTTAAGGCAGAAACTACATTGGCCTGAGGCCCCTTTCGCAAGGGATATTTAAGCAACACTCTAAGGGCATGGGGGCCTTGAAAGTTAGCTCTAGGACACTCTTTTCCCCCACTTTTATTCCCCGATAAACAAAAACGTAGTTAGATAGTTTCCATAAAAACCCACCCAAAATACCCCAAATTTCCTCTATGTTCATTTTGCCACCTAATTAACCTACATTTTACCCTCCCCATCCCTAATTTCACCCACTTTTAACCAAATTTCAAATACAAATTCAAAAACAAAATTTTCCATTTTTCTACCTTATTTTTAACCAAAATCAATAATGGAGCTTGAATCATACCTCTACTTGGCTCTGTCTCTACGATGGGATGTCTAGTCTTTGAACTGGAGGTCCTCCTGCACCCTCTCCTTCCTCTGTCATGACTTAATCAACCTCTCTGCTATCAACCAATTGAATCTCTCATGTAGATCTCATGGGTCCGTCGACTCTACTTCTATCAACCGCTAATAGCTCGCCAACTCAACCTCCTGACTTCCCTTGTCTTTCTCACCACAACGCTCTCTCTTGTCATTTTCACCAAAGTCAAATGTACAAATAAAACCTTTTTCACATGGGTTTTTCATTTTAAACCCAAATTTTCCTAACTGACATCGATTAGGTCATGCCCTAGGTGATCAACATCAATTACCCTTACCAACATTGGTTCACCCTCAACTGGTATCAGTCACCCTACCTATGCCAACTATACCTAATTTTCCCAAAAAAAATTGATACAAGATGCCATGTTCTTGCTACCCCAGCCTCACCCTAGCCTTACAAGCCCACCTAATTGCCTTGTTACCTAACCCCTGACCTCAATGTAATTCAGGGCACATTTTTTCCTACACCTCGGCCTTACCCATAGCCTTACCTATACACCTAAACTGACCATGCCCATTTGACACTCGAATTCACTTACTTGATGTACCTTATGATGATATTACTCATGTTTTTTAGCCTACCAACCTTGCCTTACCTGATGTCGTGATGTTTTTCTTGACCAGATCAAATATTTTGGTGCTTTGGAACCCACCTAATACATGTTCCTTCACCTAGCCTTGTTGTGTTTCAGAACCATATCCTATACCTTGGATACCTGGACCACATCAACCTTGTTGGGATAAACTATCGACCTTTGATGATGTAGAGTTTGTGAGCTCTTCATCCTAGTGCCTTGTCACAATCTACACATGTGTATATGTTTGAATTCCCCCACCTATTACCCACACCTTACCTCCTTTTTCATCACCTACCACTTTATCAAATCCATCATCTATTCTACTTGCTACTTCATCAGTTCTTCGTTTGAGGGGGATCACCTCCACCCATACCCAGGGCAACCTAACCTCTACCCATACCTGGGGTAACCACCTCCTATTTTTATCTTCATTACTTATCAATACAAGCTACATGACAAAAAGGGGAAAATGTAGACACCCAAAATTGGGTTGCAACCCTCTAAACCCCCTTTGATTAATTTATTCAATACTAACCCCTACCATGCCCACTTGTATACTTTTCAATTATGTTAATTATCTATCTCACCTCTCCACATCACCTAGCCCCCTCACCTCTCTGCCTCGCCCTAGACCCATTCCAACCCTATTCATTACCTAAGACTAAGTCCCCCACTCCCTCTAACCACCTAAGACTTATTCTAACCCTAAAATTAATTAATAAAAACTTACTCCAACAAATTCATGTGTGATTTAGCGAGGAATAACATTCCTAAATCACAACAACCTTTGACCCATGCTCAAATTGGGAGGGAAAAGCCTATTTTTGGAAAAGTAGGAACTTTTCTCCCTAACCGACATCGGTTATTCCTTGGTCGGCGTTGGTCAACCAACCACCATCGGTCACCTTAATACACAACTACAACTCTTCACCCAGGTTGGATCTGTAGTTGTTTTTAGTTCTCTTCTAGGCTTTGGCATTCCCATATCTTAGCATTCAAGCGATGATTCACATAGCAACAAATCACTAGAACCCTCTTCCAGCATCTAATCTCCAATATCCACTTGCATGGGAAGCTCTGGATCCACATTTCCATGGAACTGGAGCATGGTCCTACTCTCTGCACACATCCAACCATCCACTTAACTCTTACCAACATTTAGATCTCAGTAAGTATTTGCATAACCTATTATTTGTCTTCATTTATTTGGTTATAGATCTATTGTTTCTACTTCTATTTATTTCATCTATGTCCAAAACACCTCCCATGCCCCATCTACCCATTATTACTCTAACCCACCATCCTTCTCACTTAATCACCTCTAACACCTTTTTTGAGCCTTCACAAAAATCCCACCACTCTACCTAAGCCTTCCCCACTCTCTGTGCAATCACAGAGAGCTCCAAACCACCACCTTTAAACCTCTCAATCTTAATTACCCCTACCGACACTAGTCGCCCAATTGGTGTCGGTCATTTACTAGTACCGACATTGGTTGCCTAGCTGATATTGGTCTCAATGTCTGGTAAAATTGTCTTAGACCAACAAGCTTCCAATTCACCCAAAACAAACCCAAACTTCATCAAATCTCACCCAGACCTTCTACCATACCTTTTTTATGCCTACCCAACCTGAATACACCTTGCCTTTACTAGATTTTGTTTCATATTTAGTATTTATCTTAATCTAGTTTATTATTATATATCAGATACCTAAATCATGTTATCACAATAGGACCTCTTTCTTTCAATTATTTATTTACATTAATTTGTGTTTAAAATAGTGGATTAACAGCCTCTCTAGGAAGTATCACACTTCCCAGATATAGCACATGTTAGGTAGTCCACTGCCATATATTGTTTAACTCTCTCTTGTGGTCTTGTGTCTTATTTCAAGTCATTCCTCCTAGCCAAAGGGAATATCTTCACAATCATCTTAGTCAACATTCAACGCGCACACACCTTCTTTGAATATCATAGGTATCCCTCCTCACCCTTTACCACTTATTTGTTTTATCTCTACTTTGTGGTGAAATAGTAAAAAACTTGTGAGACATCAAATGAAAGATAAGGAAGTAAGGGAGCTTCCTAATTTTGGCAAGGAATGATGCATATTTGAATCAAAATCTTCCCATCTTTGGATATAATGGAGAATGCCTGAGGAAGACTGCTGCCTCATAAAGATTGAATCAATAAAGCCAGGTCATCATCCAAGGACCTCAAATGATACAAGAATTTCATACCTTGTGGGGGTCTAAATTCCTGAGGAATTCAATGTCAGGTCCTTGTGAATCTGAGGTTGAAATGTGGAATGGATTCTGTTGGAGGCCATTGTATTTTGTTGAGTTCAATGAGGTAAATAACATCCGCTTCTTCCTTGAACCTGATGTGTAGCTATTCTCCCAGCTGATTTCATGTCAAAATGGATTGTGGAGCCAAACTATTGTACTAATCTTTTCCTTTTCCTTTGGGAGATGCAACCATAATTCTAAGGCAAACATTCTCTGCACTAATGATGTGAATGGCATAGTGGTTTGTGACATCTTGAATGTGATCAATAGGGGATTGATCTCCATTTCCATAAAAGAGAGGCATATTTTTCAAGGAAACTTTAGGGATAATATCCCATTGCTATAAGTGAAAAGGATTGGAACTAAAATGATGGAATGGAAAATCCCCTTAGAGAGCCATGACTGAAGTGGAAACATTAAAAACAAGTTTGCAACCAGAGATGATGTGTTGCTTGAATCAGTGGAGTCACCAGATATGTTGAGAAGGAACCTCCAAAGGCTAGGATTTTACCAAGACACACATCTAATCCTGATAAAATAGCAGTACTCACTTTTAAGGGTACAAGACTAGCTTTCAAGTTTTGGACCCTGTTGTGTAGCTGTCAATCCCTGAAATATAAAGGGCGGAACTTACCTCATCCAAAGCATCATTCAAAACCTGAAACACTGTGAATCAGAACATGGCCCCTGCTTTACATGTAATAAATCCTGAAACATTATTTCCTTTTTGTAAAAACTTGGGACTTGTGAAAAATCCAAAATGCGCTGTCAGAAGTAAGGGCGTGCAATACAACCCTCAAAACCTAAAATGCACTGAGTGGGTCTTTTTGATGTTTTGTAACCTTGAAATCCTGAACGAGCTCGTAAGTGCCTCCAAATCTATTAACCTCCACCGAGAGCACAATATTCTTCATGAAGTTAGATGTGTAGATTGTAGAACACACCGGTTAATTATTTGACTTCTTTGTCCCACTGAGCGTGCCAAAATTATTATAGCAAAATTATAGCACCCCTTAAATGGCCTTGTTGTGAATGTGGCATTTGGTGTAATTTTCCAAACAAATATTTGTCCTGAGTGTGGGACCTTACGAAATGGGATACCTCTCCAGAGAAGGTTGGTTCCCCTTCCTAATACTACCTGCCATAGCTACTCCTAATGCAATCAAATAACCTATCTAAACCTACTCTAACATACCAAGGAGACATAGAGAGAGATTGCATGAAATGAAACCTACGCTAAGAGTGATGATACACTAAGAAAAAGAGATGCTAAACAATTTCCCCAATACATGAAATGGAGAAAGGTGAGTAATGAAGAGGATGGCTAAGCATTGCAAACCAAACATAGATTCACACAAAACACCATTTCATCCCCAAGGTAACAAAGCTACACCTAACCTGAAATGAACACCAGAATATGCATAATATACCCATATAACAAAGAGAGGAAAGTTAGAACAATGAAATCACATGTAAAGGATAAACAAATGTATCACAAAACACATATTTATTGCTCCATTAGTTCACACTATACATCATTGGCAGGTAAGAGGCAAGAAAATTCCATTACAATGCTAGAAGGGAAGTTTGAATCCCCTATTCAACCCAGAAGAGAAGAATAAGGGAGGGGGTGTAAGGGAGAAAAGTTCCAATCCCTTTAAATGTTCCACTCTCATTACAATTTATAGTAGAAGAAGTGAGAGGGGGGAAGAGAATAGAATTTATTAATGATGCCCAACTACCCTAGAAAAGTAAATGGTGTATGTGGCCTGCTATTGGAACCTAAATCTCCCTCCTCAATTTTTTCCTATCAAACATCCTCAAAACCTCATTTTATCAATTCCATGATGACACACTCAAAATTTTCTTTCTGAAGACTATACATTTGTCTCAATTCCATGTCCAAAGCGCAAGATATCATAAATTTTATGAATGGGGGTATTTTGTAGTTTGGGGGGTCATGACCAGCTCGCCACTCCATCGAGCTCACCAACCAAGAAATTTTTCCTCACCCACTGCATTTAATTTTCATCCACCCCACCTAACTCGGCAGCCTCCATGTTTGACTCAGCGGGGTTAATGTTAGCGGGTCCAACATTTTGCATGCCAAGCAGGAGCGGATCCCACCTACCACCCTATACCCCCCGACACCGAGTTACATTGATTTCATGTCTCCCTGACATGTTTCTTTGGGATACATTCCCAAAAACACCATTGATTCACCCATCGTTGCACCATGTAATGTGGGCTCAGGTCCCGTGATGCACATTAAATCACTCTAAGACCTTGCTTCCACGTGGTGCATCCCAACGATGCACCCCAACGCATCATCCCCAACACACGCCGCATGTTCCATGGACACGAAATGTGCCATGTACTCTGCACTCCCCGTCGACCTCCATATATCATGTGGATGCTTCTTCGCATCTAATTCTGACACCTCGTGACCCTGACTTTGTTTAACTCGCTCACCGGGCTCGACTCACCTATGAAAACCCCCACACCATGACCCCAACTCACCCGAGATGGGCTATAACTCACCATCCTCCCAATGCAAGGAGCTCACCGAGCTAAATCTAGCTCAGTCTCCCTTTAGAGTGCCCTTTGGGAAATTTTCATCATTTTTTCAAGGATTTTTTTCAATTTCCTTCGATCCAAAGGCCAAGGGGAAACTGTGGAGTTCCTGAAAACTGGAAATTTTAATGTTGCCAATTTTGTCTATTTTTTCTTAAAAGTGGGCCCCCAGGGCATGTTTTCAACCATGATGGTGTTGTAAGCCCTAAATAATGCAAAAATGGTCTGAATGACCCCAAGCCTCTCTTGAACGCCCTGTAAGTGCTCCTTAGGAGATGAATTCACATGTAACCTAGATTTCATCTATGGTGCCCCTTTCCAGTCCCTGGTCTCAACTCTATCCTGTTGTCAATTTTACCCAGGGGTAAAATGGATAACAGATTCATTCCTAGATTTGTTTGACCTTTCCATTGGCCTCAAGTTGATCTTTTGGTCGTGATGTAGGGTTTGGGTCTCGAGTACAAGGATTAAGGTAGAAATTTAGGGTTTGGGGTTTTGTAACTTTATTAGCCAAATAGAGGGAAACATAGAGCATAAACCCTAGATAATTTTTGGTAGGCTTTTTGAAAATATAAGAAACTTGGAAAAAAATCCCAAAAATATAGCCTAGGTAGCAAATTTATGAAAAAAGTTAAAATTGGTGTAATTTTTGCAAAATAAGTCAAAAAATATTGAAATTTGGAAAAGATCTTACTTGACTAATTTCGTAAGACCAGTAAAATAATTGTTGAAAAATTTGCTATCATTTTGGAGATAAACTCAAATCTTCGCAATTAGGGTTTTGATGAAGTCTAGCTGAGATCAAGCATTGATACCACTTGTAATGAAATTACTTAGATAGATCTGAATATCAGTAATAATAGAACACCAAATACCACCAAAATATAGATATATGATCTTAATATGCAAGTAGAATGACTTAGCCACTTCAAGGGGGTAACCTCCAAACCATAAAATAAGACTCAAGTGCTCAATATGGTGATAATATCTTGCTCTTTAGCCCCTATATATACCCTACTATATTATCCAAAGCCCTAAGGTTGATCCACTAAACATATGAAAGCATAAATAATTATGATATGACATGATAAGATATTATGTTAGCCACATGTCAGCTATCCATATCCTAATATATGAACCATTGTTAAAGGAGTAACACAAACAAGTCAAAGAGTCTAGCTTCCCTTGAATCTAAGCACACCAAGTTCCTATTTCCAAGTCTTAGCAAGAGAAAAATCTAATGAATCAAGATCAAAGAGGTTCAAGTTTTCAACTAGCTGCATTTAAATAGATGTTACATGTTTATTAGATAACTATGTTTGGTTTGAGGCCTTTTCGAAGTAATGTCGATGTAGTTTGTGCACTGGGTACACTTCAACCCAAACACTAGCCTTCTTGCATGGTCTTCTACCAATGGTTAATTTTTTGGAGTGATTCGATTGATTGTATATGATATTGAGTTTGTGTAATAACTAGGGTTTGACAATGAAGTACATTTCCATGCGCATTGAATGACCCAAAAAGTTACAAAACCCCATTCTGAAGGCATTTAAGACTGTACATAAGGGGGTAGGAGTAGATTATATACCCTGACTAAAATGTATGGTCCTAAACCAGGTATTTTCAAATCCTATCATTCCTTTGAGAAACAGATAAGGGTTAGGGCTAGGAGGAATACCTGTTGAATGTTGAGATGGTGTGCGCGTACCGTAGAGAGAGATCAGATCGACTGCGAAGAACTCCTTTTTGTCTTGGAAGGACTACCTGCAAGTAAGAATACAGGACCACCAGATTTTAATTAGACAATAAATGAGGGAGCTGCCTTAGGCCCAGGAAATATAAAACTTCCTTTCGAAGGTGGTCAGTTCCCCTTTTAATACGAATTAACACAAATGATAACAAAGAAAGCTATTGCAAAATCACGATTTAGGTATCTCGTTACAAAGCAATAGAAGCTAAATTATCAATAATAAAGCGTCACGTTGTTTGTTCGGTTACTGGTCGTTGATACGTTCAGGTTGAGTTATAGGGATAAACCAGACTGGATCTGAGGTTGTTAGGTGGCAAATAGGCGAGAAAAAGGTTTCGGGGTATAAGTCACAGTGACCGACGCCGGTCACTGGGTAACCGACCACGGTTAGAGAACCGCTGCCGGTAGGGGATAAACGATACCGGTAGGGTCAGCAATCTAAGTGCTTCTGGATAGAGGTTGGTTGCAAGGTGATTGTGGGGTTATTAAGATTGGGGGATGGCTGAGGGGAATGATGGGAGGATAGGGAAGACTCAGAGTGTGGTAAAATGGCCTTCTGGGCAATATCAGGATGTATGGGTGAAGGTTAAGTGCAGTATGTTGCTGGTAGTAGATCTAGGAATAAACTTATGATTACTATTAATCAACAGGCTCAAGAAAATGGTGCTTAGAAACATATAAAACACTACTTACTCGTCCCTGATGCAGATGCAGGTTTCAGGACTGTGATGATGAAGACAGGACCCAAGTTGGATGATCTGACAATCCAAGATGAGTTATCTCCTCTTCTGATGCTCGGATGAGTGTTACTGGGCTCTGGTTATTCAGTTGCAGTCTTGGGCTTGATGTCCTTCTCTGCAAACTCTTCCTGTTTCTTCACTTGTCTCTGCTCGGCCAAGCAAAATCTGGATCCTTTCAATGATTTCTCCTCCTTTTTCCGATCAAATGAAAATCCGATCCTTTGTTTTTGGTTGGAAGTGGTCATTTACGGGGAACCGATGGCGGTTACGCAACCGACGGCGGTCGAGTAGGAACCGGTATCGGTCAGGTCAAAGCGGGCTATTTTTGGTAAAATAGCCAGCTTTCCCTCCTTTTCTTCCGAGGGATTAGTTGCGGGCTTGGTCAAGTCATTATGAAGGTTGGTTTTGGGTGCGGGATGAGGAGTAATTAGTCATAGGTGTGGAATTGGACCAAGTTATAGGTCTTAATTAGGTTAGTTTAGGGTTAAGACTAGGTCATGATGAGGTGGCGAAATGAGGTGGCAGGTATGGCGATGTGGATTTATTAATTATAAGGTAATTAATAAATAATTGTGTAAGGTTTAGGTGATGAGGTTAGGTTGCGAAATGAGATGCGGGGTACAGGGTGTCGTAAGACACAAATTTGGTGTCTACATTAGCCCCTTGTTGTCGTGTAGCTTGTTTTGTTAAAGCTGCACGGACAATAATAAGAAGTGGTTACCCCTGTTAAGGGTATAGGTAATCCCCCTCAAATCTATCACAGATTGAGGTAGCGTGAAAGCAGGGATAGGGTTGATAAAGGGTAAATGGTGTTGAGATAACGGTAAGATGGTGGGGTAGGTCCAAGGAAGCAGACGCACGTTGAAATGCAGTAGTGCGACCAGGGTATATGATTTGAAGAGCAAACAAGCAATTCATAGGCAAAGGTCGATAGTTTATCCAAACAAGGGTGATATAATCCTGGTATCCAAGGCATAGGAAGTAGCTCCAGGGTATATAACGGGTAAGGTACAGGAACGTTTGGGCATGTTCGGCAGTACCAAATGGTTGGTTTGGTTGAGATAAACGTCACGGTCTAAGTCTAGGCAAAGTTGGTCGACTGATCAAGTCAAGGACCCTGATCATGCTAAAACACGAACAGGTGAGCTCGATTGAACAAAAAGGTACATGATGGATGGATAAAATAAAACGTTGATTGTGGGTATGGTATTTAATTGGTGCGGCCTTAGGTCGGGCCAAATGGTTAGGTGCGGCCTTGGGTCGGGCCAAATGGGTTGGTTGCGGCCGTGGGTCGGGCCAAATGGTAGGTTACGGCCGTGGGTCCCAAATGGTTGGTTGCGGCCGTGGGTCGGGCCAAATCGGGCCAAATGGGTTGGTTGCGGCCGTGGGTCGGGCCAAATAGGTTGGTTGCGGCCGGGTCGGGCCAAATCGGTTGCGGCCGGTGGGTCGGCCAAATGGTAGGTTACGGCCTTGGGTCGGGCCAAATAGGTTGGTTGCGGCCTGTGGGTCGGGCCAAATGGTAGGTTACGGTTGGTTAAATGGCCTTGGGTCGGGCCAAATGGGTTGGTTGCGGCCGTGGGTCGGGCCAAATGGTAGGTGACGGCCTTGGGTCGGGCCAATGAAGTTAACAAAGGGTTGTCAACGAAGGTGGATATAGGCGATGTTGGTAGAAAGGGCTATTAGTAAATAAGGGCCGAAATTGGGGTAGAGGTGAGATAAAACCGATATCGATTATGTATGACCGATATCGGTTAGATGACCGATACCGGTTCCTTAGGGCATAATAAAACCGATATCGGTTATAGGTCAAAAACCTATAAAAAGAAAAATACGGCCTGTCATTGTCACATTGTCAATTTGAAAACCAATTGGAGTTGTCTGAGGTGGATTGTTGAGATTGGAGCATTTGTTGGTTGAGGTGGCGCTATTTGAGTGGAGGAGTGAGTGATTAGTGGGCCCGAGTGAGTAGGAGGCAGCAGTTGATTGGTGGAGGACCCAGCAGAGGAGAGTTGGAGCCATGGCACAGCCAGGAGGAGCAGGAGGTGCTGGACCAGCTGGACCACCACCACCCATCCCACCACGACGACGTGTCGTCGTACCGGTAGGTTCGAAACCCCTCATTGTGTGGATTTGAGTATATTATGCTGTTATTTGGGTTTTGGGTAGGAATGTTAGATTTTGATAAAATAATTAATAAATGGAAATGATTTGAAAAAAGGAGAGGGTAGATAGGTTAAATAGGCCAAGGCGGCTGGGTGGGTAGGTTTTTAGGGTGTTTGGGCGGGTATAGAGGGAGAAATAGGAAAAAAATGGATTTGGGGGGGCCGCGCGGGGTTCGGCTCCGGAATTTTACAGCGACCGGTCATGACCGTCATCGGTCGGTGGACTTGTGAGTGACCGGTGTCGGTCGTATAGTGACCGGCGAGGACCGGTGTCGGTCATAAGTGACCGGTACCGGTCCTTAGTTATTTTTTTTTTGTGGACTGAGTTTTGTTGTTGGTGACCGGTGTCGGTCGTATTAGTTGGACCGGCGTCGGTGAAGAGGACCGGTGTCGGTCATTGTTTGAGTGACCGGTACCGGTCCTTAGGTATTGTTTGGGTGTGTTGTATGGTTTGGGTTTGGTGGAGGTGTTTTGGTATTGGTTTTTGGTATTTTAGGTTGTTGGGGTTTGTGGTATTGTTTGGGTGTGTTTGGTATTTTGGTGGTGTTTTGTATTGTTTGAGTGTTGGTATGGTTTGGGTGTGTTGATATGGTGGAGGTGTTTTGGTATTGTTTGAGTGTTGGTATGGTTTAGGTTGTGGTGTTTTGAATGTAGGTTGTGGTGGAGGTGTTTGAGTGTTTTGGTATGGTTTAGGTTGTTGTTTGGGTGTGAAGAGGGAGGGGGATATCGTAGAGGTTTTTAGGGTAAGATAGGTGGGTGTAGAGGGTATAAGTAGATGTTGTGATAAAGAGTAGGGCTAATGTAGTGAGTTGGTTTTGCAGGCACGTCAGCAGCTGACGATGCGGGACAGGATGCCCCCGCTGTTGAGACGGATGCGGCCACACGTGTCCGCAGCGCAGTGGGGTATCATGCGCGAGGTGGGACTCGGCGGAGTCCAGCGATACAGAGCGATTGACAGGGATCACAGTTTGATGGTCGCCCTCATCGAGAGATGGGATCCGGCGACCAATGTGTTCCATCTCCCGACTGGAGAGATGACCATCACATTGGAGGATGTGTATCGCATCCTTCGATTACCGATTGATGGAGAGGCAGTCTTTCAGGTTGACGCTGAGACAGCCATGGACAGCATCCTACACGTATTCGGGGATGCAGCTGCGCTACTGACATATCACAGCGCGAGTATCGCGTATGGGGATATGTACCGAGCCCACCGCCATGAGACACGGCTTGCCGTGCTGATGATGATCGGGATCACCTGCTTCGCCCTCCCAGACTCAGAGGGAGGCCGCTTTCCACGGGCGCTTATGGGTGTGCTACATGAGATGGTGGAGGAGCACACATGTTATGCTTGGGCACCAGTATACCTGGTGCAGTTATACCGAGAGCTGTGGGGCTATCGCCGGATGAGGCGATTCGGGATTTGCTCGACGTTTTTACTACACTGTTGGGCATATGAGCATATCATATGCATTAGACCAGTAGGGCTGCCCCAGCAGCCAGGGCCACAGGTCATCTATAGATACGGCTTTCAGAGGTGGTTGGGGGTCGTGGGCCAGCCACGAGCAGTGCTTGCAGGGCGGGACGTCACTTATTACAGACATATGTTAGAGGGCTTGACAGCGTTAGATATTGTATGGAGACCTTATAGAGGTCATCACCCGCACGAGGAGCCCGAGCACAGTTGCAGTGGATCCAGTATACATTCTGGATAGCGGGACGGAGGCCGGGAGAGTATGAGAGGATACCCCTGGAGAGGGTACGCAGGCAGATGGGGCTACGACAGGATGAGCCACCTCGCTTCCCTCAGTACCGGAGGGATGATGTAGAGGCTCCATTGCCTGCACCACAGCCTATGGACCCAGATTGGGTTGCTGAGAGGCCGGCAGATGATACCGTAGATGATGCCGGCTGCACAGGAGCATTTTTGGTTTGGTGGGCCGGAGAGAGAGCTGCGAGGAGAGCACAGCCCGCACAGCCAGACTTAGCGGCTGTTAGAGCAGAGAGGGACCAGCTCAGAGGGCAGGTACAGTTATTACAGGGGCAGCTTGCTGCTGCACAGGCACAGATAGGTGTCTTACAGGGGCAGCTAGCCCAGGCTCAGGTACAGGTACAGGCACAGGTACCACCAGCACAGGTACCAGCACAGGCACCACCAGCGGCACCAGCACAGCCACAGGTACAGGTACCACCACAGCCACAGGCACCACCAGCGGCACCAGCACAGGCACAGGGGGCACTGGTAGTAGGAGTCAGGGGACCAGCCCCAGCACCTACGGTGGCTCGAGATCGTTATATGGAGGCTAGAGCGGAGGCCCGGTACTATCAGGATATTCTTGATGGTACCGGGGCTGATTATCAGCCATATGCGGCACATAGAGCAGAGACCTCTCGGAGCCAGAGATCTCAGGGAGGTGCAGCCACAGCCGGTGGGTCTGTGACAGGCAGGAGGTGAGAGGCAGCACAGGGACCAGCAGGCAGACAGGCAGAGGGCGGTGGAGAGAGCTGAGGGGTCCCTGCATATTTTTGTATTGGTTCATTGGATATGGGCACCGGTCTGCGAACCGGCTATGTTTATAGAGGCCTGCGTGCCTAGATATTATGTATTCATTTATTCATTCATTCATTTATTGTATATACCGGCCTGCGAGCCGAGTACGGGTTGTACAGTTGATACCGGCCTGCGAGCCGAGTATGTTTTTGATATGAGAGACCGGCCTGCGAGCCGAGTCGAGATTATTGACAGTTATTGCGGCCTGCGTGCCGGCTTTGTTGTATTATGAGATCACAGAGGCCCCGATGCAGGGCACATTGTATATTTGAAACTTTGTATATATATAGATATGATGATTTGACCCACATGTTGTGCGTAAAAATGTGTTAAGTGTTTTGAAAATGGTTTGTGATATTTAATGTATGATGAGTTTGATTTACATGGTGTTATATATTATGATGTTGATGTCTTTTGTTGATGGGATGTATGTATGTATATAGATGATGAGTTTAATTGACATGTTGTGTTATGAAATGTTGTATGTTTTGTCGCTGGTTTGTGAATATTGAATGTTTGTAGCTGTTGATTTGGATTCAAATGGTGTATAGATTGATGGTTTTTGATATCGTTTGTTGATGGCTTGGTTGTTCTTGTAAGATAGATAGATGATGTTGATGAAATTGTGATGAGATATGGATTTAATGAAAAATATGGATAATGGTGTTGTTCATGCAGGAAAAAGGGGCGGGCGCCACAAAAATTTGCAAAAATGAAAAAAAAAGGCTTAGGTTTAAGCAACAGGGGGGACATGACCGATATCGGTTATGTAACCGATGTCGGTAGCTATATGACCGATATCGGTTATGTAACCGATATCGGTTATGAAAGAATTATTTTCCTAAAAATAGAACTGCTGGGTTGGCAACTTAAGTTCTTATTTTTAGCATTCTTATTTTTAGAGTCATGCAACAAGTTAAATATGCGAATGCGACGCTGTTTGACAACTGCTACAGGTAATTGCATGAAAGAATTTGAGTGATAAGGAGGAAAGAGACAGGTGAAGTGAGCGTGGGCTGAGATTCAGAAGGCAGAAAGACAAGTTATATTTGAAGAGGGTGGTGAACATGGCTGAACGAGGAGAAGCATCCAGCAGGCAGGGACGAGGGGGAAGACATGTTCCGCCCCAAGCTGCTGCATCCCGAGAGGTAAACTGTTTGGTTGTAATTTGATTCTTGCATGTGTTGTAAATAGGATGAAAGAAGTGTAAGTGGGTAAAGATGAGAAAAAAGGTGATAGGCAAGGGTTGGGGATGGTATGAGTGCTACGGGGTAGGTAAACAGGGTGGGCATGTATGTTTTTAGGTATAAATAGGAGTAAACGGGCAAAATAATTATCGTAGGTGTATGCTTTAAGCAGGGTAGGTATATTTTGACAGTGACCGGTATCGTTTGGATAGTAACCGGTATCGGTTAGCAAACCGGTATCGGTTATGCATAACCGCTATCGGTCACTGTAAGGGTTTCCAGATTTTGAGAAAAAACCCGTAGAGATTTGTTCTTTTGAATAATTATGTGTCGTTTTGATGTATGCAGGCAGAAGCAAGGTTAAGGATGAATGATACTGTGCCAGCGTTGTTGTCACGAATCCGAGCGGATGTAACACCAGCTGAATGGGCATTGATAAATCGGTTGGGGTTAAGTGGAATCCGCTATTATTCAAGAATCGCGCGTAACCATGCTATGTTGCAGGCGTTGATTGAGAGATGGAATCCAGAAAAGAATACCTTCTATCTACCAACAGGGGAGATGACAGTGACTTTGGAAGATGTGTTCCGTATTTTGAGACTCCCAATGATAGGAAAAACAGTGTATCAGGCGTTGCCCAGCGCGGGGCGGGCAGCGATAACAGCAGTATTTGGGTCAGCTGCACGAGATTTGACACAGCGAGGTTTATCATTTACGTATGGTACAATGTATGCAACACACCCTGAGGAAACAAGGTTGGCCGTGCTATTAATGATAGCGGTGGGGTATTATGCATTGCCGAGGGCGGAAGGTGGAAGATTTCCCAAAGCATTGATGAGTGTTATTTGGGAAATGATAGAAATGAGCGTGACATTCGCATGGGCACCCGCATATCTGGCAGAGTTATATAGGGGTTTATGGGCATGCAAGCGAAAACACAGGACGACACTGGATTGTTCGTACTTATTACATTGTTGGGCCTATGAGCATATTGTTTGTGTGCGTCCAATAGGCCGACCCATTGAGTCGGGAGAGGCAGGAGTGCAAAGGTTGGGATTCAGACGATGGGTCCAGACAGAACAAGAAGCGAGATCCCAGGCCGTGATAGATGACATCGAGTATTATAGACAGGTATGGGAGATGGTGACGATTGCGGATATTTGTTGGAGGCCGTACGGGAACTATATGGTGACAGAGCACATAGCTGAGGAGTTGAGGGGTGTAGAGCGATTGAGGTGGATCGCAGGGCATAGGCCGGGTGAGTACGAGAGGATTCCTCTAGATCGCGTGCGGCGACAATTTGGGTTCGTTCAGGATATTCCTATGACATATAGACCATACATGAGGATCGACGCCGAGGCAGCATTCTCACCTCCCCGGCCTACACCTCCAGAAGGGCCAGAAGAGATAGCAGCCGATCGTAGGGTTATGGATGCGGGAACGACAGAGGCGTATAGAGTATGGTGGGTAGCAGAGCTGCGAGGTGCACGTGAGTGCCCTGACATAGCTGTGATTACAGCGGAGAGAGATCGTCTGCAGGATTTGGCTCGCCAGCTTCAAACACAGGTGAATGAGACAATGGGATTGTTAGAGGCTTCACAGTTACGAGTGGAGAGACTGGAGGCAAGATTCCTCCACGCGAGAGGACGTATTCGTATGTTACAGGAGATGTTGGCGGATCAATGGGAGGAACCAATGGCAGTGGCACCTTTGAGGATGGAGAGGCCAGCTGAGGGGCATCGACGATCACGATCACCACCTGATTCGGGAGGAGGTGCAAGGGTCTAAGTGAACTTCATAGGAATATAAGAATAAATAAGGATGCCGACCTGCGAGTCGATGATAGAGAAGATGTATTTGTTTAACATCTAAAATAAAACTAAATATGTATGTTCTTTTGAGTGATGATAATAATAAGAATGGTTGTGTTTTAAATGTTGTTTTTGTTTGTTTTGAAAAAGGATAAAGAGGAACGTTGGCAAATAGAAATACACAAAAAATATTTATATTGACAACACATGATAGGGTATGGTAGGGGATGGTCGAGCTAACCTTGGGAGACCCCATGTCTCCTAAGTGCTGCCTACATAGCCCATTGCACAAAGCAAGGAAGGGCCTCAGACCGATGTAGTTCTCCCTTAGGATCAGGGAGAGGTGAATTCAGGCAATTTGGTTGTGGTTAGGCAATTTTGTTGGTTGGTAAAAATTTGATGGTGGTAGGGTAATGTTGTTGGTGTTGGTAGGGTAAAGCGAAAGTTAGCATACCCAAGTAGTAGGGAATCGTGTCCTGATTAAGGTCAACACACAATCCTAGAGCCGAGAAAAAGAGGCAAGAGTGTCCCATAGTTGAGGAGAGCTAAACAAACCACATATTAATGTAGGATGAGCTTGAATCCCTAGGTACCTTGCATAGGCGAGAAGTCGATAGGTGAAAAGAGTGGTATAATCACAATATATCGGATATACGTCACGTCCCTTGAGTTTTGTTGCTTTGACAAATGGTGAGGTGAGGTGGTTGATGTGGGCGAGGGTGCAGAGAACTTATTATAAGATGATTATTCTGATAAAAGAGAACCAAACCTAAATAGACAAGTCCATGACTCAAAAGTGTTTTGAAATACTGCTTTTATTTTTATTTTATTTTGCTGGATATAGACTGATCGATGTGGGAAGTCTACATGGGATATGTATTTTGTTGTTCTTGAGGTCTTCACGAAGCTGATCAATGCGAGAAGCTTCTGATAAAGGCTGACTGTGTATAGCTGTCCTTCAAGGGAGCAGTCTATTTATAGTAGCAGATGCGGTGTTTATGTATAGCTGTCCTTCGGGGGAGCAGTCTATATATAATAGTAGCAATAGTTTGGCATATAGCTGTCCTTCAAGGGAGCAGTCTATTGTATAATTTAGAGGTCTAGATGTCCGTTGGGCATAAAGCATCTAGTTTTTGTAAGAAGTTTGACTCAAGAAAATCCCATAAGTGTTTTAATTAAGAATGTGTCATTTTGATACTTTGAAGTCATGGACTAGACTAAAAAGGGGAAGGCATCTTTTAAGGGGAGGTGATAATCAAACCATGTGAGCTTGATTTGATTTTGAGATGTAAGAAACAAAGTGTATGCGGTGGTAAATGAGCTCAAGGGACGAGCGTAAGGTAGATAAGAAGTGATATAACACTAATTTCAACAGTAGAATGGTCGAAGATGCAAGGCATTAAGGGGCTCAGGCTCAGGTTTACCATTAAGCGAAGCTAAACGATAAGTGCCTGATCCATAAGTGTGAGTGATAATGTAAGGCCCAATCCAATTAGGAGCAAATTTTCCACGTTTGCTCTTTTCTAGTTTGGTTACATGTTGATTCTCTTTGAGGACAAGATCACCAACCTTAAAAGTACGCTCATGAAGTCGTTTATCATAAGCACGCTTGATGCGTTTTTGGTAGATTTGAAGGTGATCAAGAGCCGTAAGACGACGCTCGTCAAGAAGCTCTAATTGGGCTAACCGCTCTTGGCGGAAATCATCATTGGTGAGAATATCCTGAAGAGATATTCTGAGGGAGGGTATTTGTACTTCGAGAGGCAAGACAGCCTCGGTACCATATACCAAAGAAAATGGTGTGGCATTAGTGGAGGTACGAATGCTAGTACGATAAGCCCAAAGGGCAAAGGGAATGTGATCATGCCAGTTTCTTCCGGACTCATTGACAACTTTCATGAGGATTTTGGTTAGGGTTTTATTAGAAGATTCAGCTTGACCATTGGCCTGCGGATAGTAAGGTGATGAGAAACTAAGTTTGATACCAAAGTTGTCACAAAGGTCTTGTAACAACTTATTTTTAAAAGATTTACCATTATCTGTTATTAGGCGATGAGGAATACCAAAACGACAGATAATGTGATGGTTAACGAATTCGACAATTTTTTCTTTTTTGATTGAAATGAGTGGAATGGCCTCCACCCATTTTGTGTAATATTCGGTTGCTGTGATTATCCAACGGTGACGTTGTGAAGAAGGTGGGTGAATCTCACCAATAAGGTCTAAACCCCATTGTGAGAAAGGCCAAAGATCTCGTGCGACCTGTAGCGGATGGCTAGGAGTATGTTGAAGGTTGGCATGTTGTTGACACATAACACAACGCTTAACATATTCGTAGCAGTCGTTATTAAGAGTAGGCCAATAATAACCTAGGCGAAGGATTCGTTTAGCCACGGCAAGGCCACTAAAATGTCCACCACAAATGCCGTCATGGACTTGTTGGATGGTATAGGTGACCTCCGCGCCGGTTAGACATCGAAGGAGGATGCCATCAAAGCCACGTTTATAGAGGAGTCCCCCCATGACGACATAACGAGAAACACTTTTAAGAAAAGCACGTTTTCCGTTACTAGTAAGGTCAGGTGGGAGAACAGAGGTTGTAAGGTAGTCGTGAAATTGGTGGTACCAGGTATCCTGCGAATTAGCAGACACATTATTTATCATACAAACAACCGGGGCTGAGTAGGATGGGGCAAAAAGTTGTTGGACCAAGACGAATATGTCAGAGTCAGTTGGTGAGGTAGGAATTTGCGAGGCTAAGCAAGCCATAGTATCCGCAAATTTGTTAGTGGAGCGGGGAATGGTCTGGATAGAATAACGAGTAAATGAGGTCAAAAGTGAATCCACGTAATGTTTGTACTTTTGAAGTTCCTCATTCTTACATTGGTAGATGCCCATAACTTGATTGACTACCAATTGAGAGTCGCCAAAAATATTAATAGATTTGACACCTAAGTGTAACGCAACCTGGAGACCCAAAACAAGGGCCTCGTATTCCGCTGTATTATTAGTGCAGGGGAAATCAAGCCGGAATGAAAGAGGCATAGGTTCAGCGTCAAGAGGAATGAGAACAACGCCGGCTCCTCCGCCGCGCTGGCATTTGGATCCATCGAAGAAGAGGGTCATTTGATATGACTCTTCCCTGAGTGAAAGAGTGGCGATGAGTTCGTCGGGGAAATTAAAATTGGTGAATTGTTCCCCAGGTAAAGGGGCCTCCGCAAGTTGGTCCGCAATAGTTTGTCCTTTGATTGACTTCTGTTGTACAAACTCAAGGTCGAGGTCAGCGAGGAGCATAAGCCATCGGGCGATGCGTTGGTTTAGATGTGGTTTGGCATACATATAATGAATGGGGTCCGTGTTGGTGATGACAAAAGTTTTGTGATTCAGGAGGTAATGTCGGAGTTTGGTGGCTACGAATGATAGGGCTAGGCACAATTTTTCTACATGTGTATACCTAGTCTCGTAATCCACGAGAGTACGACTTATATAATAAACGGCTTGTTCTCGACGTGCCGAGTCCCGATGTGCGAGCATGGCTCCTATAGCATGGTCAGTGGCAGAAAGGTAAAGGTAGAAAGGGCGATCATCCTGAGGTGGAATAAGCACGGGTGGCTGCAAGAGATAGGATTTGAGAGCTTCAAAGGCTTGGTGACACTCTTCACTCCATTGAAAGGCAATGTCCTTTTTAAGAAGGTGATGGAAAGGTTGACATCGATCCGAGAGTTGGGAGATGAAACGCCGGATGGATTGAAGTTTACCCTGCAAACTACGCAATTGTTTGAGGTTTTTGGGTGGGGGCATTTCTAGGATAGCTTTTACTTTAGATGGATCGACCTCAATGCCACGCAAAGAGACGATAAAGCCAAGAAGTTTTCCCGAAAGAACACCAAAGACACATTTCTTTGGTTGAAGCCGGACTGAATATTGTAACAGGCGATCGAAAATAATGGTTAAAACATCGAGATGTTCACTGCGATGTTTAGATTTGCCAAGAAGATCATCGACATAATCCTCAAGGATAGTGTGCATAATGTCATGAAAAATGTAAGTCATAGCCCGCTGATAGGTCGCACCAGCATTCTTAAGGCCAAATGGCATGACACGATAACAGAAGGTTCCCCAAGGAGTTATGAAGGTAGTTTTATGTTGATCGGCCGGGGCTACCAAAATTTGATTGTATCCCGAAAAGCCATCCATGAGAGAAAGCATTTCATGGCCCGCAGTGAGATCAACAAGTTGATCAATACTTGGGAGGGGGAAGTCATCCTTGGGGCAAGCGAGGTTAAGGTCTCAGAAATCCGTGCATATCCGAAGTCCCCCCGTCGCTTTAGTGACAGGTACGATGTTAGAAATCCATTGAGGATAGTCAATAGGCAAGATGAAGGAAACAGAAAGAAGTCGTTGAAGCTCTTCTTTGACCAAGAGGGCAATGCGTGGATGCATTTTTCTCAGTTTTTGTTTGACTGGTTTGGAATCGGGGTTTAGGGTGATGTTATGGACAGCAATGGTAGGATCAATTCCTGGCATGTCAGCGTAGGACCAAGCGAAAGCTTGGTTGCGGGTACGGAGAAAGGTAGTAAAGGCGGCTTGTTCTGATGTGTTAAGGGATTGTCCGATCTTCACAATGTGAGGATCCTCCTCTGTGTGGATGTTGATTTCTATAGTCGACTCATTCAACATGGTTTGAGTTTCAGACGGTAAGGCGCGTTGAATATAGGAGTCGTCCGCCCCAAGGTAAGTGAGGATGGAGTCGTCATCCTGGCACTCAACAACATTAATCGAAGGCGAATCCTCTTCGATCATGTCTGGATACAGAAGGGGAAGAGAAGATGGGTCCTCATTATCGCGTTGATAAGTGAGAGGACCTATGAAGATAGCATTTATGAAAAAAAAAAGTTAGGAGGGATAGATTCAGGGTCTATCGACTCTGTGGGTGATGATGGCAAAGTGGGTGATGATGGTTTGGTAGGGGTGACGTCGTCATCTTCCAGGATACAACTGACACGAGGTTTCTCCGGTGTAGGTGTTTCAGGAAAACCGAGACCACTGCGATCATTGTGTTTGCGTGTAGTCACGGGAATGAGTGTATGTCGGCCTTGTTCATAAAGACCAAAACCAAAGCCTTTCCAAGCACAGCGAGTCAAGAAGGTGAGGGCGAAACGACGATTTGTCAAGTATTGAAAATCGGATTGGAAGGGAACCACACCAAGAGGAGGTTCAGGGGTAACGGAGGATGCGTCAACACCCCCATACGTTAGGTTGGTGCGGCAATGGGGTGGTCCGTAAGAGATTACCTCCCCCACGCGACGGTCGTAGGTGGGATGTGCATGTAACTGTCCGTACTCCTGCGGGGTATGGAAAGAGCTAACGTTATATAGGCGGTACTCCCCCAGCGTAAGGCATTGAAAAACATCTACTAAGGGGTCGGAGGTTGGGATGTTATCTGTGGGAAAGGAAGTAATATTTGTAACGGCGGTTTCATTGGTTGAAGGTGTAGGTGCGTTGGAAGTGGATGGCTGGGTTGGATGAATGGGTGTCTTGACTGGTACAAGCACATCATTAGGGCGATACAACATATTGCAAGTTTTGAAGGGGGGAGGATCAGCTTTTACGGTGTAGGACTTCCCCTCGTACTCAAATTTTATGCATCTATGTAAAGTGGAGGGAACGCATCCCATAGCCCGGATCCAAGGGCGGCCTAACAACATATTGTATTGGAACTCTCCCTCAAGGACATAGAAGAGTTCGGGTAAAGTACGTGGTCCTACACGAATGTTAAGGATCACGGTGCCTAAAGTAGAAGTAATAGCATCATTGAATGATCGCAACATGATGGGGTTGGCACACATGCAACTAGAAGGGATATTCATTTGTTGGAAGGCTTTTGAAGAGATGATGTTTAGGCTAGCGCCCCCGTCAATCATAACACGACGTACCCGAATATCCCGAACGTACGCTGAGATGAAAAGAGCAGGGTCAGGATCTTCGGCACCAAAGTCGATAATTTCATCTTCGGAGAAACTGACAGCAGCGGCTTGCTGTACAGAGACAGAAGTGGTTGGGGAGATAGATTGTTTGGTGAGCGAAGCAACGTGATTGGGTGTTAGAATAGAGGTAACAGGCAAGGTTTCATTAGGTAAAACCTCTATCCCTTGAAGGATTTCAACGAGAGCTTGTCGATGAGATTCAGAAGTCTGAATGAGATCATACAGTGTCATTTTTACAGGTGATTGGTGAAGCTGTTTGATCATAGTTCGGTGGGCAATGCCATTAGAGACGGGATAGGCGGGTCCGCGAATAACCACTTTAGGTGGTGGTGCAATCGGGATGGTGGACGGAGAAAGAGATGCCGCAGGTGTGTTTTCTTTCGCTTTCCCATTGTTTTTCTGCCCTCGAGTAGCAACACTAATCATATTGATCTCGTGAATACGAGAGGAGGAAGATGGTAGGGATAGGTCATGGTTTTCGAGAGGTGGGGCTGTAATAATGATAGATCTTGGTGAGGCGGGGACAGGTGGTATAGGAGAGGGAATTGAAGCTAAAGGTCTCTCTCTTCGTAAGTTGTCTTTCTTAACTTTTCTATCTGAGAGAGGTGACTGACGAAGTATGGCTTTCAACGCTTTGCATCCCTCTACGTCATGTCCTGGTGTGCGGTGGTAAGCGCAGATTTTAGACTCATCGTAACCTATAGGTCGAGGTTTAGATGGATCATAAGGTCTAAGTGGGGGTAGGGAAATGGTCGCATTCTCTACCAACATAGCAAGGATTTTGGCGTAAGACCCTTTGAGTGGGTCAAAGTCAGAGGAAAATGAGGCTATTGACTGGGTCGATTCTGGTGATGACGTGGTGTGGTTGGTTTGTATGGGGGGTGGTTTAGCCAAGGAGTTTTGATAATGGGTTTTAACTAACCGTGGTTTCTTTGACGTAGAAGCTATGTTTAGTTGGATGATGAGGCCACAGATGATGTGGTATCAGAAAACAACCACGGAGAAATAGGAGTGACAGAAAACAAATCTTTTGATGATGGAATTTGTTTAGGGTTGATAGGTGGACAGGATACGCGGGGTGACGGTGTTGCTATACCCTTGGATTTCTGTATGGGTACAGAAGGCGTAGGTCGCTTTAAAGAAAACGCAGGAGGTATGATATATTGATGTAAGGTAGAGGGATGGGGTCCCAATATGGAAGGTAGGTGTGACGACGAGGGTTTTAGTTGTGTTAACGGCATAGATTGAGGAGATTGAGTCTGTCTCCTAATGGGATGGACGGCTTTATTTTTAGATAAATCAAGCCGCTTAGGTGGGTGTGTTAGACTAGGTATGGGTGAGGTCCCAAGCGTAGGGGAAGATTTGGTTAGGTTAATAGAAGTGGATGAGGTATTTGGTAGAGATGAGGGGGGTGAAGATGAGGACATAGGCATTTTAAGCTTCTGTAAACACTTCGGGTATATGGTAGAGGCATCAGGATCGGTCATTTGCATTTGAGTAGAATATGGCGTACTCAAACGTTCCCATAGGACCTGTCTATCTTCTGGGGAATGACAGTCCTCACGTGTGAATAGGAACTTTTGTATGGAAGAAAGGTGGGTTGTGATTCCGGTCCACTGTGGGTGTGATACAAGGGGTATATGAGGCACTGTATCAATGGGCGTTAAGAGGTCAACCGGTTGCTGAAAAGATTTAGGTGATGAAGGACTAATAGGTAGGAGGGCGTGTTTGAGAGGATCTGTCATGTTTAAAGAATGTGGTGATGTCGGTTCAAGAGGTTTCTCGTCTAAGGATGACAAAAGAAGTGGCGAGCCTTCCTCTTGTACAGCAAGAATGGTAGAAGGAGACGTTTGGGAAATAGATAAATTAGATAACATCCGCTCACAGTCTTGCAAGGATGTGGTGTAAGAAGGCTCATTTGTGAGAAGGGAACTCTGGGCAGTTAATTCCTTGATGGGTAAAGGAACGGCAAGGATTTCAGTTTGTCTTGATGGTGAGGAAGGGGGTTCGGTTTCCTGCGTTAGTGAAGAGGTTTGATTCAGAATTTGTTCGATAGAGGTCTTTGGCTGGGAATCGAAGACTGCATGGATCTCATGAACACTCTCCTCGGCTAAGATATCTTGGTTTAGATTACTGTTAGAAGAATGATTCGGGAATGGTTTGTTGAATATTTTCAAATTTCGGTTAGCAGGGGCGTTAGGATTATCGAGGGCTATATCCCCCGCATCAACCATTTCCTGCACTATGTTTTTCAACATCTTGCAGTTCTCATGACTGTGTCCCTTCACGCGGTGGAAGTTACAGAAGTCATTTTCTTTGTACCAAGAAGGTATGGCGCGAGTGGAATCAAACCCGGAATGAGGTTTAACAGGAGGTAAGGTAATGGCTCCTGCTTTGAGCAATTTTTCCAATATCACACCATATGTTTCTCCCAAGGGAGTGTAGTTGATGGGCTCTGCTTTATACTTATAGGTGGTTTTTGGTGGGGTATTAGACGGTGGTTGGGATTTGACCATCACCGCGTGCACAGCCCCTTTTGATTTCGAAGCAGTCGATGGGTGAGGATTGGTGGTGTTAGGTTTGTTGGTGGAATCTTGGGTTCGGAAAGTGGGGTTTTTGTTGCGCAACCGCAATTTCTCTTCCTCTAAGGCTCGAATCTCTAGTTTTCGAGCCATAGTAAAGGCCTCGTCAAATGTACGGAAAGTTTGAATTTGGAGGGTAGGAGAGATGTGCTTAGCGCAGGCCCGCGTAAACAGTTCGATAAGTTCGGTCTGAGGCAAGGCATACGTAAGTTGGTTGATAAGGCCCCGCCATCGTCCAACGAAATCTGCGATAGATTCGTCTTCAAATTGTCGGATGGCATAGAGGTCGGTGATAGATACTTTCTTGGCAATGTTAATGGAGAAATGATCCAAGAAAGATTGGGCTAGCTGGTTAAAAGAGAAGATTGAGTGCTGGGTTAAAGCACTGTACCACTCCAAGGCGGGTCCTGATAAGGACATGGGAAAGGTGCGGAGTAGTAAAGCGTCGTCGTGAGCAATCAGATAGCAGGCATGTCTAAATGATCGCAAGTGTTGTTGAGGGTCCTCCTTACTGTTAAAACGGGTAAACTTTGGTAATTCCCATTGAGGAGGATATGAATGAAGGGGGACTGAAGGGTGGATAGGCTCCCGACAAACTTGCTCGTATGTCAAGGCGCTACGACTTCCTGAAACAGAAGCCTCCAGATTTTGCATTTTGTCCATCATTTGTTTAATTAAATCAGTAGTTGGATGAGATGATGGTGTGGTTGTGGTAAACGGAGGCAAATTGGGCCAAGGGCCACCGCTAGACAATGGTGGGGTTAAATGTTGATAAGGTATGGAGGACGAATGTGTTGAGGCAACCGAATAGGGATGTCCTATATAAGCTGTTGAGGTTACCGGATATGTGTGTGGAAATGAAAAGGTGGGCGGAGCTTGAGAAGGAAAGCTCGTGTGGATAGGTGGCAGAGAGCAAGTCATGAACGGAACAGTCTGCAAGAGAGACGAGGTAGGAGCAGTTGGCGGTAATGACATGTTGGGCCCAAGATTAACCAAAGGAAAGCCAATCTGTGCCGTATGGACCCCTGAAGCTGCTGAGGTAGGCGACGGGACTAAGGATGCGGAAGGCAAAGTGGAGTTATCAGGCGGAGAAGGGGCTAAATGAGCAGCTATACTGATAGGCATGCCAACAAGGAGTTGACCGTCGGGTGTACGGTCAAGGGCATGAGACAAATAGTATTGTACAGCGCTAGGATTAGCATCCAGAAATTTGGCAAATTCTTTATCTCCCACAGGAATTTTAGGAACCTCGCTGGTGTCCGTAGGATTCCCCACAGAATGTGAAGGGGGTGATTCAGGCAAAGGCACAGAGCAAGCATGTGAAACCATGGCGGCGGCTTGCTTTCGAGTGATAACAACCATGGACAGGAGTACACAGTAGGGTTTCAATCTATCAGGAACAGAAACAGACTCAGAATGGTGAAATTGGTAGGTTGCTGGTTTGTCAGGAACTGTAAAAGACAGTAACCGATATCGGTCTGATAACCGATGTCGGTTAGACTATAGCCGACGTCAGTCAGTTAACCGATGTCGGTGTAATAAGACTGGTATAAGAAAATATAAGAAGCTACTGATTTGATTGTTAACAATGCTCAGTACATTTATCAAATTGTTCTAAGGTGATCACAGAAGATAGTGTATAACAGAGAAAACAGAACTGAAAACAAGCAAGATGCACACGCAAATCCAGAGACTAACCCTAGGGTTAATTTTAATTATTGTGGGCTTATGCCTTTAGACGCGGAATGATGTCAATCCTAAACAAAAGACTTAGGGGAAATGTCAAGTTTGTTTTGGCTTATAAGGTTACCTCAATCGGGCGGAGGAATACCGCGGAAAAGGGGGGATGTTTTGAGCTGTTGTGTTAATTATGAAGTGATTCGGTATGTGTTGTGCAGTGAAAGTAAGATTAATTTCCTGTCAATACCATGGAAATCACCCCCACGTGTACGACCTGTTACTTAGTCTATGTTCACTAGAATTGAAAATAGCAAGCAAGAATGTAATGCACGTGTTTTAAAACCCAAATCGAAAATGATATTCGATGAAGCAAATAAGATGACTTTCACTAATGCGAAACTAGGAAAGCAAGACAAATTCTTTACTAAATATAACAAAAACAGCAACAGCAAGTATGCTTCCTAAAACGAAAACAAGCAAGAGAAACAGAAACCCGAAATGGGTCCCACCGGGCGTGCCAAAATGTTTCACACGGAATGTTTCGGCTCTGCAGAATAGACTTGCTTCTATCCTATCATTCCTTTGAGAAACAGATAAGGGTTAGGGCTAGGAGGAATACCTGTTGAATGTTGAGATGGTGTGCGCGTACCGTAGAGAAAGATCAGATCGACTGCGAAGAACTCCTTTTTGTCTTGGAAGGACTACCTGCAAGTAAGAATACAAGACCACCAGATTTTAATTAGACAATAAATGAGGGATCTGCCTTAGGCCCAGGAAATATAAAACTTCCTTTCGAAGGTGGTCAGTTCCCCTTTTAATACGAATTAACACAAATGATAATAAAGAAAGCTATTGCAAAATCACGATTTAGGTATCTCGTTACAAAGCAATAGAAGCTAAATTATCAATAATAAAGCGTCACGTTGTTTGTTCGGTTACTGGTCGTTGATACGTTCAGGTTGAGTTAGAGGGATAAACCAGACTGGATCTGAGGTTGTTAGGTGGCAAATAGGTGAGAAAAAGGTTTTGGGGTATAAGTCACAGTGACCGACGCCGGTCACTGGATAACCGACCGTGGTTAGAGAACCGCTGCCGGTAGGGGATAAACGATACCGGTAGGGTCAGCAATCTAAGTGCTTCTGGATAGAGGTTGGTTGCAAGGTGATTGTGGGGTTATTAAGATTGGGGGATGGCTGAGGGGAATGATGGGAGGATAGGGAAGACTCAGAGTGTGGTAAAATGGCCTTCTGGGCAATATCAGGATGTATGGGTGAAGGTTAAGTGCAGTATGTTGCTGGTAGTAGATCTAGGAATAAACTTATGATTACTATTAATCAACAGGCTCAAGAAAATGGTGCTTAGAAACATATAAAACACTACTTACTCGTCCCTGATGCAGATGCAGGTTTCAGGACTGTGATGATGAAGACAGGACCCAAGTTGGATGATCTGACAATCCAAGATGAGTTATCTCCTCTTCTGATGCTCGGATGAGTGTTACTGGGCTCTGGTTATTCAGTTGCAGTCTTGGGCTTGATGTCCTTCTCTGCAAACTCTTCCTGTTTCTTCACTTGTCTCTGCTCGGCCAAGCAAAATCTGGATCCTTTCAATGATTTCTCCTTTCTCTCGATCAAATGAAAATCTGATCCTTTGTTTTTGGTTGGAAGTGGTCATTTACGGGGAACCGATGGCGGTTACGCAACCGACGGCGGTCGAGTAGGAACCGGTATCGGTCAGGTCAAAGCGGGCTATTTTTGGTAAAATAGCCAGCTTTCCCTCCTTTTCTCCCGAGGGATTAGTTGCGGGCTTGGTCAAGTCATTATGAAGTTGGTTTTAGGTGCGGATGAGGAGTAATTAGTCATAGGTGTGGAATTGGACCAAGTTATAGGTCTTAATTAGGTTAGTTTAGGGTTAAGACTAGGTCATGATGAGGTGGCAAAATGAGGTGGCAGGTAAGGTGATGTGGATTTATTAATTATAAGATAATTAATAAATAATTGTGTAAGGTTTAGGTGGTGAGGTTAGGTTGCGAAATGAGATGCGGGTCACAAGGGGTTGTAAGACACAATTGTTGTTACTACTATTATTCTTATTGTTATCACTAATAATGTTGTTCTTATTCTTATGGTTGTTTTTCTCTTTCCACACCATGGTTTCCACCATGCACAACCTGTTTGCAATGTATAGGTTCTCTAAGGTGGTCATTTCTCCAACACTCTACACTCTTGTATAGATTTTTAGACATATTGTGTATGGGCACACATCTATTCTTTTGAGCCATGCGCTCAAATGGGTTTTCATACGTACCTCAAAAGAGGGGGAATTTATCATGATATATTTTATACACAAGCATAATTACATGTTCAAACACAATTTTTCACAGGGGAAAAGTACTCAAAAACAACTCCAGACATCAAAATTTTGTAAAAAACACATAGGGTTAAGACCATACAAAAGAATCAGGACTGTAAAAATGTTTCTGACCATACCATATGTTTTTTCCCTAAGGGAAAAAATACTTTATTTATCTTTAGTTTCAAATTCTCGTTATGGATACATTTTTTAGCATAATCTAAGACTCAATTGACACAATTCATATCAATTTATAGGGGGCATGCATATTTCACTCCTCCACTTCAGATACTCAGTTATGATTACAAAATACAATTATTTTTGGGGTATGAGTCTCCTTCTCAATTTATATTTCAAAATAATACATGTTCTTATGTAACATTACGACACACTGAAATAATAAGAGGGCACTCACTCTCTTTCTTACCTTGTGTCCAGGCCTAGAATTTCAAATTACTTGTGCATGTCAAATCAAAATTTATTGACGACCTAGCTCTTTAAGGTGGTTATAAATTTCATTTTTTTCTATGCTTATTTTTTTATGATTTCTTCAAACATATATAAACAAGTTATATATTTTCACATATTATATATATATATATATATCATCAACTCTTTAAAAATTTATATGGTTTTTTAAAAATTCAACATGTCCATGTCTACAATGACCTAGTTTTTTACCAGTATTATATAGTTAAAATCACAAAAAACGGCCCACATCCTATCAATTTCCAGGCCTTCTTGTGTCTATATATCTAGATATTGGGCATATATCTATCTGTAGTAGTGTGGTCCATAGGGTTATGGAAAGTATTGAAGTGGTTGTGTTCTTCATAGGTAGTTTTTCCTATCCTCATAAAAAGGGGAAAATATCAAGGTTAGTTAAAACTTTGATACATGGGATTCTTCCTTCATGATGTTCATTAATACATGTCTCTTCTTCTCTCTCTACCTTCTATTCGGTATTGGGTTGCATGTACCAAATAATATTTTTTCTCCTTCAACACAATAGATGACTAATCACCTCCACTCCTTTGACAAAGTTCACCACGCAATCAAAATCTCTAACTACAAGCAAGGGATTAGAAGCTCTTCCTTCTACAAAATAAACAAGTGTACTCTTTCTATGTTTTACATTTTTTCATGTCACTTTATGCAAGTTCAAATTCTATATTTACATTTGAGTTATAGTTCAATTTATACTCTAAATATTGACAAAATCATTTCTCTACAAAATCTTGGCCTTGAAGAGAAAGACATGCATAAAAGTCCAAAAAAAATTCTATGCAATCGATATGGTACATGGATTTGAAACATTACTATGAGATGACCTTAACATAGTTTAGCCCACTGATTTATTAAATCTAAGTATTGCAGAGTAACTGATGTATAAATGATAAAATACAACAAATGACATAAGAAAACTAATATGTTAAATATGAAACCCTAAGCTAGAAGTACAAAAACGATGACTTAGTTGATTTACGTTTGATTTGGAAATTCTCTGGACTGGGAAAACTACTAAATATGAAGTGAACAAGGTCATAAATGCTCAGGATAAATTTTGGACTACAAGAATAAGGCCAGACATGAGCACCCATGGCAGGACAGGGGCACATGGGAGTTGAAGACATCTTATGGGCACTTCTGTACTGTGCAAAATCTTTGGATCTGATCTCTGATGTGTTGTAATTATGTCGCAATTACTTTGTGTTACTCGTAATATGATTGTCGAAGGTACCTGTAACCTGTAAAACAAAGATTCACCCTGTACAAAACCCACAAACCACATCAAACCTAATAAGAAAGATGCAATATAGGGGAGTCAGATTGACCCTGATGGTCACCCCAAGCAGTGAACTTACGACCGAGAACTACACTAACATCTCAGACTCCATGTAGTTTTGGTGAGTATGTGTAGAAATTGATGCCCTAGGATGCCCTTGTGCAATTTGCAATTGATAGTGGGATGTAGCTAAATGTAGAAATGTAATAAAATGTGTGGATGGAATTAAATGAAATTCCCCTTCCTATATTATGTATGTAAATTTTATACAACCTTTATCCCTTGAGTAAATGTTAGATGGATGCTTTAGAGTGCTTTACATGCCTTTTGAATGCAAGCTTAAGTTGTGCTAGTAATGCTTAGTGCTTGGTCTCTTATTTTGAACACATAAATATGTATTTATATGATTCCCTTGTTTGAATTTCATAATTGACAACTGGAAGGCCAAACCATAAGTGAAAAAGATTCCCAAAAGATAAAAGATACCCAAAAAGAGTGAGTAGGGTGAAAAAGGGTCAGGGGCACCCAGAGGGGACAAGGGCGCTTGGGCATTATTGTCCTACATGGGCGCTGGTATTTGGAGCCATAAAAGATAAATAAGTAAAGTATCGGTTGGGTTGTAGGATGTGCAATACCAAATAGAAAACAAGAAACACATAAAATAGGTCAAAGGCAGTCATCAATTACTAGTTTTCTTGCTTAGGAATCATATAAATGCTAGTATGTGTTTAAGACCTAGAAATGTACCCAAGTGCATGATTTGGTATCTACATTTGACCTAGCTTTATGTTGTTAAGTGAATACTAGATAACATAAAGTAGATAATAGATGCGTACCTGATAACCATGTAGAGCATGTGGTGAAATGTGTGTTGAGTGGATAAGTGAAGCATGGGATAATGTAAAGTGAAGCGTGGAAAGTAGGAAAGGAAATTAAACCTAGGGGTTTAGCGTATGCGTTGCATAGTACTTACTTGTTGTAGCTTGTATTTATTGTTTCTTGTAATGGACCTGTAACAAAAGAAGAGAAAGAATGTAGTCAAAGTCTCGTATATGGTAAATTAGAGAAAAATGTGCATAAGTATGTAATAGTGTGTAAAACGAAAGTGTTCACCTGATGTAGAAGAGTGTAAAAGGATAGAAAAGTGTCCTGAAAAATGGTGTGTATAATGATTTTTTTTTGTGATCTCATGCAAAGATCAAGTTTTTTGGGAGATCTCACACAAAGAGTGAGTTTTTTGGGTGATATCACGCCAAGTGTGAGTTTTTTGGGTGATCTCACACCAAAGAGCAAGTATTGGGGAGAGAGCTATAATGTTACTCTCCTTACATAACTCTACCTGATAAACACCACTATAGATGGTGTGTACCTTTTTTGTTCTTGCTTAACTGATTTGTTCTGTATTAGTTCTGAGTTGTACTAATAGAACTAAATATATGAGATATCTATATTTAGTTACTTGAGGAATGTGCCTAAAACTGTAAAACTACTCTGAAGGCTTATGTGAAATGTGCTAATATGAGAAACTAACTGTGTGTGCCCCCAGAACATGAGTTCGCAGGGAAGGAAACAGGCACCCAGGTGCTCTTGTTTGAGCCTAGGCACTAATGCCTGTGTTGTGATTCTGACCCAAGTCTAATTATGAGCCAGTGTTGTAACTATAACTTTTGTTGATTTTTTGTTGTACTATATTGTGTTTTATCTCTAAGATTTTGTATAGGGTGATTTTTTCACGGAATGTATGCCCCCCTCATTTGGGTTGCATGCGATGTCAATAGGAGTGTGTGGCCCAAAGTGAGGACTTGATGTTGAGTTTTATTGTATCCCTACAGGGGGGAGGGGATGTGCATGGTAGAAACCAAGGCACGTGTAAACAAAGTGGCTAAATACATGTGTTAGTAGAAAAAGTAACAAACATGTCATAGAAAAATAATGTAACAAGTAAATGTGCATATAAGATAGACTGTGAAAAGTGGGTTTCAAACATGGGACATCTGTCACAATGTCACAAGACAATTAAGGCCGAAGCAACAAAAATCATGAAAATAATGATCAAATAAGGCATAGCCCGAAAATAGTGGCATACAATAGCAAACAATGACAACTAAAATGTATCAAATAACCATGGTGGCAAGTAGTTCTGCAAGGCAAATGCTACACATGAACCACCCATTTGCATGTTATAAAGATAAAAAGTATGAAAAGGCATGTATGTATTAGGGGAAAGTAAATCTACTAGAAAGTAAAAGTAGTAAATAATGAAACAATATCACTTGTAGTGTGTGAGAGTATGAAATGTAGATGCCCCCACGAGCCTCGGTAGGACTGGTAAAAGGTACAGTGCCAAGAATCATTGCAGTGTGTGAAAATATGTAAGCTACTACATTCATAACTAAAGATCAAGTGAATGCGCATGTGTATATAGAAAATATATTGAGATATTAAGTATATGTCTAATATGGGAAACAAAGTGTACATGTAAGTATAAGCAAGAAAGAATAAGTGAAACCAAGATATACAAGTGCAATGGATGAATGTGATGGTATGGAATAAAAAGTGTGGAGATGGTGGGAGTAGTGTGCCACCCAAGCGGATATGTATGAGATAAGGACCATTTATAAATGTCCTTTCAACATTCAAGAATGAACCATAAAATAAGAGTGTTTCATCAGGAACTAGTTTGAGAAATGTGCTAGAAAAATAGATCATGAAGTATAGAGTGTAAAGAGTGAATGTGGTGAGGTTCATTTCAGATTTAGACCCTCAGCAGCTAAGTATGAACCATGGAACTAGAGTGTGTCATAGGGTAATAGTGATACAAGTTATGTGTTATCAAGTTGTGTAAGAGTTATTAGAAATAGGAAGTATGGAGCACATAACAAAGTAGTAGAAATTATAGTCAACTTATGATATTAGGAGGGGGAAGTAAGCTTGATTACCCCCAAGTGTGCGATGAAAAGTAAGCTATTTGATGAGAGTGAAGGGAAAGGATCATCCACCAAATGCTCGAGGAGATAAATACGTGTGGCAGTGCTTCAATATCGGTGGTGTGTGAGAAGGACGATGTATATGTGAAGGAAAATGTGTAGTGAAAGAGGTGGTGAACACCTATGTGAAGAATACTTATGAGCTAAAGGAGGTGGTGAAGACATATGTGAAGGATCTTCCCGAGTAGGGGAATTATGCCGAAAAGATGGACTAGTGGACCTATGAGGACGACAATGTCGTGAAGGAGGACGTGTGCAAATGGGAGAACTAGGTGTTGAATGTACCTTAGATTGGAGAGGTCTAGGAGACCTAAAAGCTAGAGCTGGTGGAATAATGCCATCAAGAGGAGGTATAGGTAATGGTGTGCATGGTGGAATGCCTTTGATAATGATAACTTGTTTATTGTAAATTAACTTAAGACATGAATGATTCATGGAGGGGATGGCTTGAGTGACACAGAGCCAAGGGATACCTAAGAACATGTCACATCCTTCTATTGAAGATGCCATAATGAATGTCACAAACATAGTGAGAGGCCCAACAATGGGACAACCTAATGTAGCTAAAATAATTAGGAACTGGATATGTAATAGCCGATATTGGGAATTTGATAGCCATAAGAAGTGCAATAGAGCATACACTAATAGGAGTTGTTGGATAGATCATATTATTATTGACAATATATGAACCAATAGAAGCATTGATGTGTAATGAATTAGAAGAGAATGTTGCATGATAATCATGATCTGAAAATGTAATGGCTGGTGGTGATGCATCAACAAAAGCAACAAGAAATTCAAGGGGCCCCGATGAAGGAGGAGGCACAACATGATATGTATGATTAGCAGGAGAATCAAAAGCTTATGTGTCATGCTTAGGAAAGGGGTCATTAAATATTTTTAGCTTTTTACTATCATTAACTGGTTTAAAAGTAGATGTTGTAGGGAGCTCAAGTAAATTATTGTCAATGAGATCTTGAATGAGATTCATGAGTTTAAAGCAACAATTGGTGGAATGCCTAATGCATTGATGATAGTCACATTTAGTATTTTTTTCATAGTTACGGCCACGAGGGTGAGATGGATCAAGATTTAGTGGTTGTGGGAAGAGTGATTAGATTTCTTTCAAAGAGTTGAGGCAATAGAAATTGAGGCGCAAATGGTAATTTAGTGAAAGTACACTTTGGAGGTTTCCATTGAAGATTTTCAAGAGGAGAGATGACATTAATGATCTCCTTTGCTTCAGTGGGCTTAGGAGATGGCTTGAATGTTGATTTAGATTGAAACCTATTAGAAGATGATGATGAAGTATCTTGATATTTGAGTTTTCCCAGAGAGTAGTTTGACTTCATGCATTTTGAGAATATGACATAAGTGATCAAATGAAGGGGAGGTATCAAAGATGACAATATCCTGAAGCCATGGTAAGAGGATTTGAACAAAAAAATCTCCAAATAGCGAGCACATTGGTCATCTTATCTATATTGTTCTTGTAACGCAAAACATAATCAACTAGATTTTCATTAGATATTTTCTTAACTTGAGCGAGTTGAGCATAAAAGACCTTGGTTCTGATATTGATTTAGAAATGAGAAAAAAATCATTGGCTAGATACGTGAAAGAAGTTATCGAATGAACAGGTAGATCATTAAACCAACACATGACATAATCTTAAATAATCCTAGGGAATGGATTAGCTAGTAATGTATGATCATCTGTATAATCTATACATGGCACATGAAAATCTCAGAGATGCTCTTGAGGGTCACCATGGCCATTGAAGTTGGGCAGCTTAGGGGTGATGAAGTTTAGAGGAAGTGGATAAGTAGAAATGGCGAGTGTAAAAATAGTGTGAAGAAGTAAAGGAGGAATCCAAATATGGAGAGGCAGGTAAAGTAGCTTGTTGTAGCTGACGGATTTGAACTTATAGATATTGATATAAGGAAGATAAGTCTTGGGTGCCAGAAGAAGAGATCTGGTCCGAGTGTGAGAAATAATATGTGGAGTGAAATGGTTAGCAGGAGTAGGAACAAACATGGGAATAATAAAAGTATGTGGAAGGGTAGAAGAAGGAGGTTATGCTGCAATAGGAATGGAAGTAGTATTAGAGGTCGGAGGGTTCAGCTCGGATAGGTCGGTGGCCTCCTCACGAGATAAAAATAAAAGTAGATCTAGGTCTTGCTGGATGTTCAACAAGATGAGCTTAGACATCATGAAGGTGTTCATCAATAAAGGGTGGATAAGCTTCAACCATATTAAGAAGATGATAAAATTCCCAGAAGCTACGCTGGGTTCGAGCAATGGGTTCACCAAATGATGTAACTTAATTTGAATTAAATCTAATATTTTAGAGACATTGAAGTATAAATGTTGATTCATAGAAATGATAAAAGTAATCTAAGATGTAATATTTGAAACTTGTTGTTGCCAAATCACTGCACCCCCCGAATGGCCTAAAAGTGAATCATGACATTTGGTGTGATTAAGACACATGGGATCACCTCTCAAGCTATGGGACTTGAGCTTGAGGTGAACCTCTGGAGAAGGTTGGCTTCCTCTTCCTAAAATAAGCACTACACTACTCCTGATGCAAGATAAATGACTAACTAGACCTATGCTAACATTTCAAGGGATTAGGGAGAGAGATTTGTAAGAAAATAAAACCTATGCTAGAAGTGGTGATGCACCAAGAAAGGGTGTCTCTAGACAAAATTCCGGCTTGCAAATGAAGAGAGATGGTCATGAGGAAGAATGAACATGCATTACAAACCCAATTTACATATAGTACTTCACTCTTTGATAAGCACAATGACCTCCAAAACTTGTAAAAGAAACCCTGGTTGCACAGTTCACCTGTAAACATGAGAGAGGCAAATAGAAGTAGAAAAATCACGAAAGGACATATGACTGATCACAAAGCATAATTTCTATTACTTCAAGCACTTACACAGTGCATCATTACATCAAGGAAAAGGCATAGGCTGCCATTATAACTTGAGAAGAAAGGCTTGAGAGCCTAAAAATTCACAACATCTCAGCTTGTGAACAGAGGGGAAGCTTGGAAAGTGTCTCTTACTTGAGAATAAGCACCCCTTTTACATTTATGGCAAACTCCTGAGTGGTTGAGACAAAGAAGGAAGAAGCCCTAGAATCTACGCCAGAATGTAGGAGACAATTCATCATTGTTGTTGGCCATGTTTGCTCATTTATTACACCTCCACCTTTTGAGGCACCATCCAAGGTGTTGGTGCAATTTCTAGGTTTGCACACTTTGCTCTGATTTTCCATGCTTCACTTTTGCTCAAAAACGTTTTATTGGCTCGAGCTATTGATTTACAACTCGTTTTTTCAGTTGGATGCTTTCAAATGCCCTCATTGTTGTTATTCTGCCTTAAATTGAAGTAAAATCCAAGTCCCCCCCCCCCATTTGTGCCCTGATTTATTCATTTTCACGGGTTTGTACCGTTTTCTCCTTTGCTAAATCGTGAAAGAGCTCAAAATTGATCAAATCTTGAATTCGTGCAAGTGTTTCCCCAATCCCAAGGTCACAAATGATTTCAAGAGATGATTCAGTTGGTTTAAAATGAAGAATTTTTCCTTCCCTGTCAAAAAATTCAGTTTCTAGGGCATTCCCTGAATTTTTTACGTGCTCTCGGGCCGTCAAATTTATCATTGTAAACTCTATGCTGACATGGCAAGCTCTCATTGGCCGGGTGCAGTCGGAAAAAATGTTATAACTTGTCAAATTTTCAATTTTTGGCGAAGGGAGAATTCGCTCCGAGGCCCCGCATTTGCCTAGTGTGCACATGTGGCATGATTTGATTGGAAAGATGGAGCAGCGAGTGACAGATGTCACATAAAAATTTTGCCTTCATTTTTCACAAATTTCTCAAAATCAAATTTATGCCCGAAGGCCCGCAGCAAATGGCATGATGACACGTGTCCAGGAGGGCCAGGCGGATGGCGAAGGACTTGGAAAATTTTTTATGTCTTTTGGCTCAGGATGTCAAGGGAAAGATTTGGCCCGCACACCCGCACCCAATGGGAAGGTAACATGTGTCACAGGAAGGTCAGGCTGGTGCTGGGGGGTAACCTAAAACTTTTTCTTCATTTTGAAGAAGTTCTCAATGTTAATTTTCGACCCGAAGGCCCGCGCCCAATGGGAAGGCGACACGTGGCATGGGAGGGTCAAATGGGCGACGGTAGATTAAAAAAAAATTCAAATTTTTGGGCTCAAAACGTCATGGAAAATTTGGAACCGAGGGCCCGCACCCAACGGAAGGGTGAAACGTGTCCATGGGAGCAAGGGAAAAGTGGGGTGATGTGTGTTTTTGGATTTTTGCCTTTAGAGGCAAAATTTTAAAGTAACATTTTGAGCCAAATCTCTGCGCGAATCACAGTGTGACACGTATGCACATGGATGAAATGGAGGGGCAGAGGCTTGAAGGTAGTTTAAAAAAATTTAACTTCAAAAGGTAAGAAGGAAAATTTTGGCTCGAGGTCCCTCCACTAATGAACAGTGGACATGTGTCCAACATTTGATGGAATTTCGGAGCGCAGAGGAAAAATGGAAAACCTTCCAAATTTGGCGAAGAATCTCAAGGTGAAAAATAAACCCGCGGAAAAATTTGGAGGGTCATCTCTACATCCAATAGGACAATGACACGTGTCATGTTTCAAAGGGAAAAGGAAGAAGCGCGGGCCCATAAGGGATTTTGTGCTCGCAGAGGAGTAAAGGAAAAAAGGAGGGGTCAGTTTCGCGGCGAATGGGAAACCGCCACGTGGCAGAAGAAGCAGCGGGCGTTCGGGGGCATGGAGCATTTTGAGAAAAATTTCCTTTTCTCAAAAAAGTGGTGAAATGCATCAAATTGGCCCATAGTTTTGGTGAAGGCCCACAGATGGACACGTGGCGCATCCAGGGGCTCGCAGGGAAAATTTTCAAAATTTTCCCAAGGGCAGAAAAGGTTCAAAACACATTTTTTAAAGTTGGAGGCTCGGTCCAATGGTATTTGGACACGTGTCCCACCCCATCCAAAGAAAAAGAGGAAGAATATTGAAGATATCATTTGACATGTGGAGGGCGGAATTTTAAAGTTGATTTTAATCAACGGCAGCTGTGCAGTTTTGTTTTTTGGGCACCATTGGAGCTCCAAGAAGTGTGGAATCGTCATTTTTGCACCAAAACACATGAAATTTTATATGAATATACATCCCTTTGGCCTTCTGAACACAATGGCATCATTTATTTGAGCTGATTTAGTTCCCTATAGTGTTTTTCGTGAGATATTTTTCTCATCCCGTGAAAAACACGTGAAAGGTAAAAAATGAAAAGTTGCAGAGTTAAAAACAATGAGAGAAAAAGGTGAAAAATGATTGCAAGTGCATGCTGGCATGGTGGAATGCCAAAAAAATGACCCTGGAATGGATAAGGATCCGATTTCATGTAATATTTTTTAAAAATTGTGCATCTTTGGCATTTGGAGAGCTATTTCACAGTTTTATATCATTTTCCATCAAATGGATAGGGTTTTGTAACAAATTTGATCCCTTTGGCATATTATTTGCTTGGGATTCAAGGATCCAAGTTGGCAGAGGGTATATGATGTAGTTTGGAAGCCTTTTAGAGGTCTTTTGAGAATTTTGGAGAAAGAGAGAAGAATTTTCACAGGGAAAACTGGAAGAAGTCCATTTCCTTTTTGGAGAGACTGCCTAAGAGCCTTTTTATTCCAGTTTTCATCAAAATTTCATCATGTTGAGTTGGTTTCAGCTATAAAGCCATCAACAATCTTTGAGATTGTCTAAATAACATTCCCTTGTTGATATATTTGATCAAATTCTTGGATTAACTGGTTTTATCTCTTGGCAAAGCTTACATACACCTGTATTTGAGTATGTTTTCAATCTGTGTTTCATACTCATGTTGCAATCTTGTGTTTGGGATCTTTATTGGTCATGCATGGTCTCATTTCTTATAGAGGGTTTGAATGCATCTGCAATCTTCCATTCAGAAGAGTATTCATTTGAGTGAAGATAAACAGATTTAAATTCATCTTACCGTCCTTGTAAATTGAGGGTGTTTGTAAAACTTTGGGTGTACCTTAGGACATGATCTAACAAGGGGTTTTGAATGCTTTATTGATATTTTGCTTCAAGCCTTTATGGTAGGCTATCAAAGTTTGTGTGGAATAGTACAGATTTGGGCATCCATATGTACATAAATCCTGGTTGAAAGAGCACTTCAAATTCATTGAAATATCTCTGTTGTTTAGGTGTTGTAACCCTTTTGCAAGGTTTCCCAAAGAAGGTGATGACTCCTAACTACTCTTATCCCGACATCAGAATTTCACTTTAAACTAAATCATCCTACGTATAATACCCCTACATTTGCATTGTGTGTCCACAAAAGAATTCAATCCTTTCACAAAAATGCACAAAGTTGATCAGGGTTTTATCATGTCTTTAACAGCTCTATCTTTGTTTTGAAAGCATTTCCATCATTTAGTAGTGACAACTCCTTTGAGTTTGGATAATGGATACTTGATCATGTTTTCACAAGGCCTTTTCCATGTCATATGCAAAATACAAGGATATCTTCATCTCCTTTACCATACAAGGGTTGTAATATAGGTTCTCTTACCTTGGTTGATAGGCACAACCTAAAATAGTGAGGGTTAGATCAAAACCCTTATGAAGGTGCTATCCACTCCCTCAATTCTTGAATGTAAATAAGTAGATAGGTGTGATCCCCAGCTACAAACAACATACAAAACATCTATCTATCCTTGAGTGTCTTGTGCAGATTCATGATGTTGTTCAAGTTGTGAAGGAGATTAAATCTGGATACCAACACAAGGAACAAGGGAAACCTGCAATTTTGGAAAGCAAAACCTTTGAAAATCCATATTCTGATAGCTCCATGGCGTATCTCTCTTTCTCTTTGTTCCAATGACTATAATTTTGTGAAAAACAGGCAATCGGGGAGAAATTTGTGGCTTCCTGAGTAAAACTTGCTTGTTTGGGCATTCTGGAGTTTCATTAAATTAGCTCTCCAATATTATCTTTGTAGTGCTACATAATTTTAAAATTTTGAATTTATTTTCATTAAATTTGCAATATATTTTTGAAGATCATCTTCATGTGCTTCGAAACCCATGGGTTTAATTTATATGTGAGAGGGCTAGCTTGGGTGGTTACTACTAGCTTCACATTTTGTTTAGTCAACACTTCGATACACTTTGGAGAGCCACTCCACATCTCCCTACCTTACCAACCTTCATATGGCGGGATCTTAATTATCTCCACTTGACCTTAAATGAGTTATCTGTGTTTCTCATTCTATGCACATGCTAAACAGGTGGGCTTTGAAATACACCAACCATTCATTAATGAGTACTTTGTCATTTATTGGTAAATACCACACTCCTCCTTTAGGCGAGATACACATGTTCACATCAGTAGATGACTTGGCCTCACCATGATTTATATTGAACAATGAATTTGACTCCCTTTAAATAATATTCAAGCTACGTGGCACATACCGATCCACCACCTACTAAGCCTTTATATTTGCATTAGTCACCGCTTCACATGGGCTCGTGTTCACGAAAAGCTTTGCATCACTTCCTGCTAAACCTATGACTCAACTTGTAACTCAAAGAGGACTCGGTCAACCTGAGCTTGCACTCATAATGAATCTAACCATTTCATGACTTTCGACTCCCAAAAACCTGAAACTCCAAATTTTGGAGTTTCGAGGTTTCAAGCTTCAGAAGTATCCAACTCGCTTGACATTTATGGTCCCAAAAACTCTGAAATGCTGAAACAGTAAACCCCAAAAACATGGCTCTGAAATATAATGCCAAAATAAAATGCAACTTAGCTTGTCTCATCCTCTACAATATCCCAAACTCAGACATCGGATCTCAAACTAAACTTGCTTCTTTCGATGTCGAGTTCCCTAACCTATGCAAATCTTTCTACCTCTCCATTATCTAGCTCAACTTACTGAATCTCATTTTGCCCTTATCCTAGCTCATTGAGCCGAGTCATTCAATGTTAAAATGATCCTCTACAAGATCCTTCACTACATCCTCAATCCTCCTACATTTCTAACTTGTGCGTCAAGATTTCATCGCCATTTATTCAGCCAAGGAACAATATTCCCTTTCGTGCTAAACCACACTTATGAAATATGAGACATAGATTCGATCCTCCTAATCGACTTGTTTCTCATCCTTGCGCTACTCCTTTGTCACGCTTAGAATCCTGCTCTGCATCCAATGCCAAAGTTTGGGGATTTTGATCTCGCATTTCCTCCAACATGTGGTTGGATCATTACTAATCACTCGATTGATGAAGGTTTGAACTACACTCGCTAACTCCCTGAGATCCTTCCATATATGTTAAGCTCGAAGCTTCTGGTGAACCCATTTCTTACATTATGGCTTGAGATAATTCTTTAAACCGATGCACAAACCACTCCCTCCAGATTCGAGCTATAAATTTTACATGCTGGAATACTTTTCACAACCGATGTGACTCAAATGAACAACTCAATCGTAAATCACCAAATTAGCTCGGCCCGATCTGTGACTATTTGGTTGATGATGCATTTTAACCAAGCTCTGTCATAGGCTTAAACTACACCAAGTTATATTTTATTCATTCTCCTCATCAGCTATTGTCAAGCTTGACTAAGTTTTCACTTTGAACACTTGATACTCACTCATCTATCATCCGGTTTCCTATATACCTGAGTACTAAGCTCGAATGGATTCATTTAGGTGAATTAATCACCCCACCTGAAGACCATTTCTCGTGATTCTGACCTATTTCTACCTATAACTCAGCCAAAATGACATGGTTGTGAGAACATTACCTTTCTGCATGTTTTTTTGACATCAATAGAACCCCAAACTCGAGGCTTACATCCAATGCTTTATTTGTCAACCCTTCGAGCTCTTAAACATCAATGAGCCTCCCGAGTCACTTCATCGTTGAGTTATTGTTCATCTAAGCTCACATTACCACCTACATTTTCTGAGACATTCCATAAGTATAATGATGACTCACCCCGCTTTGTGTACTTTCCTCAAACTCAGCCGAAGTCCATTTCTGAATCGAACTCCATGTGAACCTACTTGACATTTCTTTGACTCAACTCGAACTATCAGCAAGGAACTTCAACTACTCAGCCTCCACTCAGCCCTCTCCCAAGTCGTCTTGTTTCCTCTTCTTGACTCCAATACAGTGATCCTCCAATCCTTGGCCATGTAATGACTTGTCTAAGCTGTATCACTTGGTTTTACATCCAATGGCAAGTCCTTGGCTTGATCGATTAGGGCTTAGATGAGTCCTCTCCATTACATTATGAGCCCCACAAATATAACTCAATGAGCGACTCGCCATGTTTGCTTGAACCAAACCTCTTGCGTTGGATCCACCATATGCCTCCAAGCCAATCCCCTGAGATCACCATACCCCTACGAAATCCCAAATTTGCTAATGCCTTCAAGCTCTGAAATGGCCCTTGAGTTTGATCTCACCAAATCACATTTAAATGACTCACTCATGAAACTGATCCGCCAAACTCCCTGATCCTGAACGACGCTATCGAGATAAGGAGATGTGAGTTGTTTCACCAATGTTCCCACATTCAAGCTCCTCATGATCAATATTCTCTGGACTATCCCCCACCGAAAACCATGACCACCATTCCTGGCACAAGTTGAGCTCGCCTGAGCTAATACAAAAACTCATCCTTCATTTTAATGCTTACAAGATTTCACTGGCCCGTTGTCCAAGCTACTTTAAACACCCTGAGCCATTTGATTTATTTCCAAGCCACTTGGTGGCAACTCGGTATGTGTTGAATATCACTTTACATGCATAAAATCCTGAATTTCCATTTTAAGTGCCCAAAAACCTTTGAAACATCCTGGTGTCAGTTAATACCAGCTTGAGCTACTCTCACGAGCTCGTATCCATTATCATATAGTCGAGCCGACTCAACTTGGTGCTTGTCGCTTCACCATAATGACATATCACCATCTTACTCGTCACGAGCCCTCCACCTAGATATCTCCGAGTGGACTCTTCAACCTGGCTTAATCCAAGTTTTTTCTTTAATATCGTAAGCCATCGAGAAGCTCGGAATGTTTCTTTCCTTGTGTTGCGATATTGGACCTAGTCCCAACATGGAATTAACCTCTAAATGCACCCATCAAGCCAAGGTTGAACAGTCCAAGTGTCCTAAGTTTTGAATATCATGTGACTCAAGAAATATGACTAAACTCTGGCATGTTTAAATCCATAAATGGATATCCATCTCAATCCCTTGCTCACTATGAAGACCTGACAATGACCTCCTTATGAGCTTGATGAATTCAATATTGATTGTCACTCTGCAACCTCGCATAATGAGATGAGCTATTTCTTTGTTGTGTCGAGTGAAGCATCGAGTTATATCTTCTCTTAGCTCAATGGGATTTGACTTCATCATAGCCTGGTATAAGTTACACAATGCCAAGCCACTCCGTGACAATGATCAACCAGCTCAACTACCTTTAAGTCATTTGACACATTTTTAAACTTTGCAACAACCCTTCGAATCTTTTAAGGATTTTTCAAATTCAGGGAATTATGTAGATGGAGTAGAACACTTGATAATCTTTACACACTAATTGTAACCATTTTGATTATATTGGGTAAATGTGGGCCCTACATAACCTAGTGTATAATTCCTAGACAAGATCTGAGCTCCTCAAAATCTAGAAGATGAAAATGTCTTCTAAGAATTGTAAATTTCCTCAGAACGTTAAAATGATTTCTAAACACCAAAATTGTGCCTACCACCCAAAATTCTCATGTGAGATTCTTTTCTGATCCTAAGGTCCGATAGGCCCATGTTGTAAAAAATTTCCCCCAGGGAGTGAAAAATGGATAACAAAACCCTAAGCAAAGAAGAAGGAGATAGGACTTAGTTGATTTATGCTTGATCTGGAACTGATCTGGACTGGGAAAAGTGATGAATAGATTGGGAATAATGTCATTACTACTCATAATACATTCTAGAACTCACGGATACTGTCAGACATGGGCGCCCATAGTAGGGCATGGGCTCCTGGGCACTAGAGACCGCTTCTGGGCACTAATGACTGCGTAAATGCTCAGAACCTGATTTCTATAATGTTGCAAGATATTCATTGTTGTTTCCTGTTGGTCACCTGGTAGTCACTCCTTGAATTCTGGAGATACCTGTAACATGCAAAATAGAAGTTCACTTGCACAAATCCACAAACTGCATCAAACCTAAAAAGAAAGATGCAATATGGGGAGTCAGACTGACCCCAACGGTCACCCCAAGAGTGAACTTACGACTGAGCACTACACTATTTATCAAACTCCATGTATTTCTAGTGAATGTGTATAGAAATTGTGCCCTAGGATACCCTATTGCAAATTACACTTGATAACGGGTTGTAGCTAGAATGTAGAAATGCAGTAGAATGTGCGGTTAGAATAAAATGAACTTCCCCTTCCTATGCAGTGTATGCAGAGTTGATGCAACCCTTGTCCCTTGAGTGGGTGCTAGATGAATTCTTTAGAGTACTTTAGGTGCCTTTTGGATGCAAGCTTAGGTGATGCTAGTAATGCTTATTTCTTGGTCCTTTATTTTGAACACATAACTGTGTATTTATATGATTCCCTTGTTTGAATTTCGTAATTGACAGTTGCAAGGCTGATGTATAAGTGAAAAATATTCCCAAAAGATAAAATATACCCAAAATGAGTGAATAAAGTAAGAAAGGGTCGGGGGCACCCAGAGGGGACATGAGCACTTGTGTGATGTTGCCCTGGCTAGGTGCTGGTGTCTGGAGCCATAAAAGATAAGTAAGTAAAATATCGACTAGGTTGTAGGGTGTATAAGACCAAATAGAAAACAAGAAATAAAGAAAATAGGCCGAATATAGTTGTCAGTTAGTAGTTTTTTTCTTAGGAATCATATGAATGCTAGTATGTGTTTAGGACCTAGAAATGTACCCAAGTGCGTGATTTTTTGTCTACACTTTTCCTTTAAGCGTGTAATTTTCATTTAATACTAAAAGGGGAGAAAATGTAGGGACCTAAAGTTAGCAATTTACCCTTTGACATTAATAATTGGAATTGTGCTTCTTGGTTAAGACAAACACCCACAAACGCTCAGTGCATATTGCTCTCTTTCCTAATTTGCTCATTTACACACACCTATGTGTGGATAAAGGTCGAATAATTAATATATAAGATTAATGCTTAGATCATGCTTTCCATTGTGCAATTTTCAAATTTCATTTATTACATCCCTATCCAAAACCATACGAAGTGGTCAAGTTGTTTAATTCATTCTTGTCTGACATGTATAGTTCTATATTGACCTACTTTCCAACTTTGTTTTCAATGCAATATCATTTTTTGAGTCTTTTCATCCTCCTAGGTCTGCCTTATCATAATAATTTACCTTCATAACCCTATATAAGCAAGTTAACATCACCTCTTTTACTCACCCAACACTGTATTGGGACACTCATTTACAATACTCACAAAAGACATTCAATGCTCCCTAAATCTTTCTAAGGTTGATGCACATCCATTAGGGTAGACACTACTACAGTTCTGAAGCATTTAACTAGGTCAAGGATTCTATCTTCCCTCATTTCCAAGATAACCAATTTCCTTCCTC